>JASAMX010031544.1:0-20556 GCA_030248175.1 Microlaimidae sp. YZB2_3
ACACTTTACGGTTTAAAATATTTCAAATTTTTATTAGTTCAAAATCTGGACCCCTTCTCTTCAAAATTTCTTAAATACTTTTTAAATATTGCGAAAACAAAAGCAGTTTTTGGGGATTTTTAGTTTTTTGCCGCTTTGTAGGTACGGCGCTGCTGGCGCGCTTGGTTTCTAGTTTTTTAATGTTTCAATTACAGAAAATGCTTAATTTAAAAGTTTGGAATGGACTTTTAAAATTAATTTTTAAATTTTGAATAGTTTTACAAGCAAAACATTGAAAAAACCTATGTAGGTTAAAAATTAGTTTAAAAGCACAAATTTCATCTTTATTTTTACTAATTCGAAATCACTGTTCAGGAAAATACTGTTTTAGGTGTGATTTCAAAATATTGTGACGTTTAATTAAAAAACAAAAATTTATTTAGCACAAACTGATATATTACAGCACTTTAACGTAGTGAAACATATCATCGTGTAGCAATTTTTAAGAAGTACAGGTTTAAACTTAAAAAACTAAGAAACCTAAGATTTTTTAAAATTTTATTTTTCTCTTTTTGTACTTTCTCTCGTACAGTAAAAGACGCTTATTCCGAACTAGTCTATAACTTGTATTTTTTGTTCAATTTTTATTTTTGACTTAAAAAACGTCAAAACAAAATCAAACGAGCAAAAAAATTCTTTATAAATACGGTAGTACAATGATATTAAAAAACAGCAAAAAACGGCAGGTTCTTTAACCTAATTTTTAAGGTGGCCGAAATTAACGGAATTCTAAAATGCGCAGTTAGTTAAACGCATTGCAAAATAATTTTAAAGAAAATATCAAAAAATGAATATTAACAACTTTGAGCCTTAAATAGAAGATTTTTTAAAGTTATATATTGCTTCATACTAAATTTGATGCAGTTTAAAAACAAAGCAAAAATTAAGAAAATTATAAAAACTTTACTTTTTGTATAAAAATGTGGTAAAAGTAGAATAATAAAAATAAAAAAACTTTTGCAAAAACACTTTATTTAACATTAATCCAGTTATTTTTGTGCTAGTTCTTTTGTGTTTTAAAAATAAGCCAATTTTCTAACACCCTAAATTGATGGTCGAAATTAAGGCGTGGCCGAAATTAAGTCAGTTACCCTACTTATAGGCAAATAAAATCTAGCTGACCGCGATATTTGCAGTATTTAATCGACTATTTAACCACAACAACATTCAAAATTTTTTCACAAAAGCGGATTAATAACAAAGATTAAAAACTGTATTTTAATAATTATTTATCAAATTACTTAATTTGTAACCTAAATGCGAATTTTTAAGGGCTAAAGTTTGTTAATTTTTGTATATCTTGAAAAAAGGTGGAATTAAAAAAATTCTGCATTCTTATTTGTTTTAAAAAAAGGACTCATTACCGCACAATTTTAATTGGTCCCCTCATGTCTGCACTCTAATTTTCAGCGTCAGCCAGGGGCCTATTTCATACAGACGTTTGTAAATTTTCATTTTACAAAACTCCGCCTATTTTTTGTAAATTACATGAAAGAAAATATACGACACGGCGAATATTGATCGGTCAGCGGAGATGAAATGACGTGACTGCGACCAATCAGCGCAGAGCAGTGCGCGGAGATGCTCCCCCTAGATTACAAGCCGAAAAACCTTTATCGTGTATTTTACAAAAAATAGGCGGAGATTTGTAAAATAAGAACTTACAAAGGTTTTTATGAAACAGGCCCCAGATATAATTCAATCATAATCGCGTTAGAAATTAAAAGCCCATCCAGTGGGGGGTATTATTTGTGTTTTGCTGCTATATGTTTTGTTCGGTCGGAATCAAAGTGGGAGGAAGTGAAAAAGGGGTCGGTAGTAGTAGAGTTTGCCAGTTTCCAGGGTTTCCATCAACCCTGGTGTGGTCCGTCCGGCACGCCTCTCGCCTTGCTCACCCCCTCTTCCCACTCCCGGAGGAGCTCAGCAACCGCTACGGGGTTCGCCCAAAGGTCCTCTGGTCCCAGTGTCGTGTTGATGTGTGTGCATGTAAAAAGGTGTTGTGTTGTGTGTGTTTGTGTTTTGCATAGCGGGCAGTTTGGTGATGTGTGTTGTGTTGGATTGATTTTGTGTAGGTAGGAGTAGAGGAAGGAGAATTTTCCCTGCCCTGAGTTGGGCGAGGCGGGCCTCCTGACCCCGTGAGGGAAAGATTTTCTTCCTCGTTGCTTATTGCTGGTGCTTTTGTTTGAAGTATTGGGTTTATTGGAGTGTTATTTATGTGGTTTGTAACTGTGTTTGTGTGGATTTGTTGTTTTAGTGCTTTTTTTATAGGCTATGAAGTACTGCAAACCCGGAAACTACGAATATCAAATAGAAAGTGTATTTAGACATACCGCATATTTTTCTGGTGGTGCAAGACACAATTCATTTCTTCCAATTTCAGCGAGGTAAAAAATATTCATTATTTGTGTACTAGAACATCTTTTAAATTAACACAATCACTCGTAAGTAAGCCCGCAATGCTTTATAGGATCTAATATTCAAAAAAAATTACCCTTAAATTTATGTTTTTTTAAAATTAAGAACCAATAAAATTATAACAGTTTTTTTACGTTGATTTATTTTTTTTCGGTTTTGAATCGAATTGTAGTACTAAAACATACTAATATGATAAGTTACCTTTTTTGGTCTAATTTAACTTTTTAAGGAGTCAAATTTCAATTAAATTTATCCTCTCAAGGTATTAAAATCTGACGGTGATTAAATAATTTCTTCTTCAAATAGTGTCAAAGCGATGAAAATAAATTTACACAACACATTGACACATTCTTTTTTATGTAATCTTTTATATTAACCAATTGATTCCTACCAAAGGTTTTTTTAATCAAAAATATTATCCGAGTTTTCTGTCGTCCATGTGAAATGTTAGGTTTTTTTTCTAAAACTAATTTTCCAGCAAAATTTTTATCAAGAATTTAGTACAAATTCTGACATTGTTTTAGTTATCTATTTTTAATTATGTAAACCTTTGTTTTTTTTATTATCAGTTGGTCATTTGCCAGACACAGTCAAAAATTCTTTTGAGTTTTATATTTTTGATAATGTAAATTTTTGATTTTAGTGGCGAAAACTCAGCTGTTTTGCATTATGGTCATGCAGGAGCCCCCAACGATAGAAAAATACAGGATGGCGACCTATGTCTAATGGATATGGGAGCGGAATATTTTTGTTACGGTACTAAACTTTCAAAATTTATAAAAGACTAAAATGTAAAAGTTAAATGTGTATTTGTGATAGTTTTTAGTTTTAAATAAATAAACTATGGTTGAATTATATCTGGCTGACGCTGAAATTAAGAATGCAGAAAGAGGGGACCAATTAAAATTGTGCTTTAATGACGTTTTTTTTTAAAAAAACAAATAAGAACGTAGAATTTTTTTTTAATTCCACCTTTTCACAAAATATACAAAAAATAACCAAATGTAGCCCTTAAAAAATTTGGATTAAGGTTACAAATTAAGTAGTTTGATAAATAATTATAAAAATACTGGTTTTAATCTTTGTTATTAATCAGCTTTAGTGAAAAAATTTAAATGTTTTTGTTGTTAAAAAGTCGATTAAATACTGCAAATATCGCAATCAGCTAGATTTTATTTGCCTATAAATAAATTTTTTTTTAATTACTTAGACAGAAAAAATGCACAAGGTAGTACATGCAAAACTTATGTTAGCTTTGTAAACGTGGATTTATAAGGAACGTCAACACGGAGGTTCTTGTTAGAGGTATTTGAATTTTGTCGTTTTGTCCTGTGGAAATCAATGCGGAATACTACTTTCAGGTGTCGCGAAGAAAACTGATTTAGCTTAGAGTTCATGGCTTAAAGTGATTCTTTAGTGTTGACATTCTAAATTTTTATTGTCTGACTTCAAACTTCAACAATGAACAATGCCTTTTCGACCAACGTGTATTACCGTCATCTACCTATTTTAACGCAAACAAAATAAAAACAAAACACTTTAAAATTAATAGTATAGTTTTACAGGATTTAACCCCAAGAAATTAAATGTAAGCTGAACGGCTAACAAAACTTCTTTATTTCGACGTTTCTAAGCATAAATTTGCTTCTTTATCAAGATTCTAAAACATAAGCAAATTTAATAATAAATACATAAATAAAAGTGAATAAAACAGTCATCATAAACATGTAATGAAAAAAAACTCTTAGGTAAAACATGTGGTAATATAACAGGAAGTTCTTATGCAATATTAATTTATAAAACAGTCAGAATCTAAAAAAGGATGAATAAAAAGTATCGTAAAGAAATTTCTTTCACTCATTTTTTATCATAATTATCCATTTTTTCACGTGACAAAAACTTACTTTTAGATATATTACCACATGTTTTATCGTAATGTTGATTGTTTTTTCATCATATGTTTTACCTTTATTATCACTGTTTTATTGACTTTTATTTGTGTATTTATTATTAAATTTGCTTATGTTTTAGAACCTTGATTAAGAAGCAAGTTTATGCTTCGAAACGTCGGAATAAAAAAGTATTGTTGGCTGTTTAGCTTACATTTAATTTCTTGGGGTTAAATTTAGTAAAACTATACTATTTATCAACAATGAAACCCAGAAAACCTGTTAAATATTTAATAACTTTAAAATTAAATTTTTTACCAAAACAACAACTTACAAAAATATTTAAAAACAACCGCCTAGCTACAACAAAAACATATAACATAAAAAAGAAGGAAAATATTTGGTTGAATCAAAATCAAAATGATTGCTAACAGACAATGTCGATAGTGACCAGCACGGTTTGGGTCCTTTTCATTTGAAGAAAATAAAATTTTGTTCGAAGCTTTTACAGTATTTTGTTCGCAAAATCATTCTTTGAACCTAACTTGACGTTTTTTGTTGAAAATAGTAGCCTAGCCTCTAATAGTAGCCTAACCTTTTTACATCCATTGAAAAATAGTAGCCTAGGATACTATTGAAAGAAATACGGCAATTATGTTCAATTGCCTAATTTAGGGCATTTTTAATTATTTTTAAACAAGTTTTACACATTTTGTTGCGTAATATAAACAACGTTTGTATCATTGTTTTGTTTTGAGAATTCATGTTAAACGTTTGTTATTAATATGCTTTTTATTGCTGAAATCGTTGAGTTTTACTGCATTACGTGTGTCGATAATATGCAAAATCGAAGATTAATCAAAACACATATACATTTATTAGGATTAATTAGTAAAACTTCAGATTTTAATCCATAAGCCTCAATATTTTATACACTAGGTGTAATTTCTCGACATAAAGATTAATCAAAGCAAATTGTGTGAGTCTCAAAATCTATTATATATAAAAATCGTACTTTGTGTATGGCAGAAAAATTAAGGCTGCCTAAAAAAATCAATTACCATACCATTGCAAAAAAAAGTTGCAAAGAAAAAACTAAAATTGTTAAATCATTTGGACTAATACAAAAATACTGTTATAAGAAATTTTTTTAGGATCTGACGGTGACAGTGACGATTCCAGCCAATGGAAAGTTCAGTCCTCAGCAGAAATTTATATACGAAGCTGTACTGAAAGCCAATAGAGCTGTGATTAGAAATGCGAAACCAGGTAAAAATATGAGCAAGATGTACTTGAACCAAGTAATGAACAAACAATCTCACGTACTGAATTGTAGAAAAACGCCATTTTTGGGGGGTCATAACTCCTGAACCACTGGAGATATTTTGTTGAAACAAATTTTTGTGGGCTATTGGGGGCAGGGGCAGTTTTCACAAAAAATTATCAAAATCGAAGACAAAAAGTTTGACTCCGCACCGCACCCTTAAAGGTTCTGTACAGCGAGTTAAAATGGTTCTCTTCGATTTCGATGATTTTTCGTGAAATCCTTCCCCTCCCTCCAATAGCCCACATTTTTGTTCTCCTCCAAATATCTTCAGTGGTTCAGGAGATATGACCCTCCAAAAATGACATTTTTTTCTGCGATTCTGTAGGCACTTAAAACATAGATGAACACGGTCAAAAAGCTAGGGGGGGTGTTTACCCCGGGTAAATGAAATTTCAAAATCTAGGGGGGACCTAGGGGGGTCGAACCATACATGGGCAAGTTGGTCCGGAGTGGGGGGGTTAAACCCCAAATTAGGGGGGGGGGGGTTAAAATCCAAGAAACGCAAAATACCCATATCGTTTTTTTTCTGGAGTGCATTTTACCCATATCGTTTTTCGATTTTGAAGGAAAAATAGGTAAAAAACGCTAATTTTAGGTCAAAAAGCCCTTTTTATTGCATTTTTGTACTTTTTACTGCTTAAAACATTCATTTTGACCTCAAAACTTAAGTTTGAAAGCAGTTAGAAGTCATTTTAAAGACATTTTTTTTCTTCATTTTTCCAAAATTGGGGGGGTTAACTTTTTCTCCCCCCCCCACTTCTGAGTGGGGGGGGGGGGTTAAACGCCCTTTCTCAGAATTTGGGGGGGGTTAACCCCCCTAACCCCCCCCCCGTGCCCATGTATGGGTCAAACCCCCCCTAGATTGCTAGGGGGGTCGACCCGGCGTGGAAGATTTTGAAACCTAGAGGGAGGTCAGGTGGGGTCCAATTTCCGAAACAAAATACTTTTAAACCATTAAATGTTTAATAATAGTTTTTTTATAAGATAATACTACATTTTATTGAATAAAAAGCGATATCTAGGTATAAAAGGGGTGTAAAAACATGAATTTGTGTTAAAAATTCACGTTTTTGGAAGGAAATTTAGTATAAAAAAAAGTACTTAAAATTTTCTCGAGAGGGGGGGGGGTGGGGGTAAGATTTCAAAATCAGGAGGGGGGTCAGGGGTAAAAAATTCGAAAATTTGGGGGGAGGGGGGCCCCTGATTTTTTCTAAGGTAAAATTTCGAGGCTAGGGGGGTGGACCCCACCCTACCCTCCCTTGTTCATCTAGGACTTGAAAGATTGCTCAATAGATATAAAAATTTCAGTTACAAATAAATCAAAGAAATGGACAACTTTAACTTTTTTTAAACCTTATTTTGCTAAGATTGATGCAGTATTTGTTGATATATTGCGTTTTCCATAAAAATCCTGTGATTTTTGATCAAAAACACGACGTATAAGATTTGTCGTGACAAACTTAAGTGGATTTAAGAATTCAAATCGGTAGGGTGTTCATTTTTGCACATTTGCCACTTGCTCAACACCGGTTAATTAAATTTTGCTTTTCTATCAAATAAAGTTTTCTTTACAAAATTATATCTTTTTTGGGTTTTTTTATTTCAAAACTTATAATTATAATTCAGGCATAATTAGAAAGTTTAGCTTTTTTCACTTGACTCTTTACAGATTTTCTGAAACTCAAGATATATTTTGAATGAATACGCAATAAAATTGATTTATATAGCTTTAATACTGTTCTTTTTAAAAAAATTAGATTTTTTATCTATTGTGATGAAAACAGAAGGTGTTTATTTTTTTGTTTCTAAAAGGATATCATTCCATCTGTTTGTTTTTACCTTTTTTGTTAGAGCTGGGGTGGCCAGGCTATACATATTTTTATATTACCGCCTAAAACCCTGTATTAGCATTGTTGCTGGTGTGGTTTGGTGGGTTATGAACGCCACCACTGGAGGACTATTTACAGCAGTTATCTGAGCTCTGATATATGATTATAATGAATAATAAACTGTAACGCTTAAGGAAAATAATAAAATAAATTTTTTTAATACATAAGAAGTTATGCTTTAAAAAACTGTTGAGAATGTTTTATTAGATCACTTTTAATTGGAAAATAAAAAATGATACATGATGGGATTGGTTCTAGCCGCATGCTTTTTTTAAAGTTAAATTTTCGGCTGAAATGACATAATTTTTTTATTTCCGGTCTAGAAAGTTTACTATCAAAGAAAAATGAAACGACATGTGGCTATATAACTTTAACTAAATTTATTATACGATTAAAATCGCCACCCATTCTTTCCTTCACTGTGTTTTTTGGTCAAAAAATCGCAGGTTTTTTGTACGAAAAACGCATAATTCAACGAATACAGTACAACAAATTTAATTAGGGTATCAAACGAGAGTAGAAAATTGGGCTCCACGTAATAATACCAGCGTAAAAATTCCTCCGACATTTGACTTTCTTACAAATAACATTCTGGTAAAAATACCATCGGGTAATTTGACAGTCTGACTAATTGACCTTCGGGCTTATTTTTCCTGAACCTAAGAAAAATTTAAAAATCAGGCTAAATTGATCGAAGGTCAATTAGTCCGAATGTGAAATTACTCGATGGTATTTTTACCAGAATGTCATTTGTCGAAAGTTTTTTTACCGAAGGTATTTTTACGCAGGAATAAGTACTGGGAACGGAAAATTGCCGTTTTTGTGGGCAGTATTTGTAAGTTAAATTTTGATACTCGTTGAGCAATCTTTCAAGTACAGAATCACCAAAAAACACACATTTTTGGAGGGTAGTATCTCCTAGCATACTTTAGATATTTTGACAAAAAAATGCGGGGTAGGGTAAATTTTTCACAAAAAACTTATTGTAAAAAGTTTGACTCTGTACCGCACATTTAAGTATAAATCAATACGTGTTATATATAGCCAGGAAAAAATTAAATCGAAAAACCACGCCCCTTTATAGGCGCGTTTATAAATGCCACGCCTTCTTATGTGCGCGTTTAAAAAGCCACGCCCCTCTCATGCGTGTGCATAGGGGTAGAGGCGTGGCGCGAGTACCTTGGCTCCTCCCCCATCGTCCGTCAGATGAAATTCCAGAGTGGGTGTGCGGAGGAGCGGCCAGCACCGAGAACCGACGCCTTTGTCAAAACGCATATTACTTAATAGCTACACATGTTATACATTATCAGGAATATATTATATTACATAAAAAAGAATGTGGCACAGCGGTATAAATTTATTTTCTATGCATGTATGGCTTTAAGATAAATTTATTCCTAACTGAGCGCTGTGTTATAAAAGTTATAATAAAACATTTAGCTTGTTTGTAAAAGTCTTTTTTTTCACAATAATTTGGAAAAAAAGAACGGAGCTCCGGAGCAACCCGCAGAGCTCCGCCCTATTTTCCCCCTAAATTCATGAATAGTTAGAAAGTATGCTAAAGATTATTTCGCCAAAATTTTTTGTAAATTAAATTTTTTTCAAAACTTATTTAAACGTTTCGAAATAGTCTTTAAAATGCAAAATAGAGTAAATTTAAATGGATTTTTTAAGCTAAGCTTAAAATCACTCATTTAATGGGCGGAGCTCCAGAACTCCCTTTAATTTAAATGGCCGGACCCCGGAGCCTAATATTAGAGGGTAGGAACTATCAAAATATAGGCGACTTTTGAAAAAACTAAAACTCTTTAAAAACAAAAATCTCCATAAACTTTACGTGCATATATCCCTATGCTTTAGCATAAGATTTTATTTTTTTGTAAGTATTTACAATCAAATATAGGTCCCCCTGCCATTGAATAAAACAGCACACTGGAATTAAATTTAATTTATCCGCAGATAAAGTTAAACTGAACCCATAAGGATAAAATTTAACTCTCCCGGAAACCTTTTGTTTAGCTTTTTGACTTTTTAGTTTTTAAGAAGCAGGGAATGGTCGAATTACACCCTCGGAAAATTTTACCGAGGGGTCAAATTCAACCACCGTTCACATCATTGGATTAAATATGACTCCGATCTGGGAAGTGGGCTTAAATTTTATTCAGAACGCTGCCAGGTCAAGAAATAAATTTATAAAAAGTGACACATTTCTTGTTATGTACTCTTCATATTATATCAAATAATATAATAGCTATAAGAAAAGAAAATGAGACATAGAAAAAAAGGTAACTTTCTTATATATATTGAAACCTTTTCCATTTAATATGATAAGCGTCTCATTTTTGTTTTATCATTTATATAAAATTGGAATTATTTTAAACAATGCAAAGGGAAACCGACTTAATTGCACCCAAGTCTCTATTTCGGTTACTTTCAGTGTGGCTTTTTACACTCAAAGTTATACAAATGGGTTTAGCGTTTTAAGACCGTCTGCATATTCTTATGGTCTATACAAAAATGACGCGTGTAACTGAGCATATCTCACAAACGAAACGATCCATTTATATACTATATATTGTTTGGGATTGTAACTACAAAATATATAATCCACAATCTATAGCTGCTCCATATTTTGCAAAATATACTCACTGGAAAATTATTTTCAGCACTTATCATTTTTCTAAAGACTATAGCGATCTATTTGATAATGTTGATTGCATTACTTTGAGTCTTCAAAACCAAAACAACAGGAAGTGGCCGATATTAAAGCTTACTGAAATTAAGTCAACTACCGTACAAATGAATAATTCCGTATTTAAATCTTATAACATATCCCTTACAGTCTGCTTTGTTGTGTAAAATGTGTAAAAATGCTGATTTCAAGTCGGATATTTTGCTGGGGATTTCAAACAAAAAACACCGGTTCTTTACAATTTGTTAAAGGAAATGGGTCGGTTAGGTCAGTTTGGAAAACCCAGCGGGAAATCAGGAATAATACTTGAAAAATGTAGGGGAGAGGTCGACGACGACGCATTTTTTTGGGAGACCACGCGGTGAATGGCGCGGTTCCATAGGTGGGCAGCATCCCATTTTTTTGAGAGATATCCCCTAAACATCCTATTTGTACCGTTTTTCAGTAGGAAAACCCTTGAAATTTAAAGGGAAGGGGTGTCCGAGGTACACGGTACACCCAAATTTAAGGCGGGTATAACACCCCTGTCTAATTAGTTCCTAGGTTTACCTTTTTTTGATGCATAGAATTGTGTTCAACTGCGATTTTTTTCAAATTTAGTCAAAAGCAGACAGTAAGGAAATAGTTCAAAGCTTAATCGATTTTACGACAAAAAACCAATTTGGCGCAAAAAAGACTCTTCTCATCCTTAATCATAACAGATTTTCAAAATTTCAAGGTTTTTACGTACATAGGCAAGAGCCTTCTGAATTTCGGGCAGAAAAAACCCATTATTGTATTGTATAAGCAATGGAATATTATTTAAAACGGGAAGTTTACCCCACTACCGCACAGTTGAGTGGAATGGTGTTGGCAGCAACAGTAAGGTTCTTTTACCCAAGCGTGCGGTTTTTTGTCGCAAAAAAGAATATTATAAATATTTTATTATATATTTGTTTTTTTTTATATTAAAGATACAGCAATGAAAATAAATTTTAAAAATTTAGACGGTTCTTTCATTATTTTTAATCACAGTTTTGTGTAAAAATTAATCAAAAAGCGTTGATTAATATTATGTTTCAAAATAAATAATTTTAAATTTAACAGAACAAAAAACATCTTGTTTTGGGTTTCAAAAAATATGTTAAGTCCTATTAGCACAATTTATTTATCTATCGCTGGGATTAATATGGAACAGTCAGAAATTTAAATATGCATATGCATATAAATACTTACCCTTAAAAACCTTCCTCGAGAATTTTCTTTTAAATCCAAATAATAGCGGCGATTTTCTTTTACCATGGTTTCCGATTTCAGCTGCCCGTCTTCCGGTACGTTCTGCGCGTTTGGAGGTCCTGAAACGATTAGATTCTTTAATTTGTTTATTTTGATCAAAACCATAGGTGAGAAAAACGGGCAGGGTAGGGTCCACCACCCCCTAGCCTCGAAATTTTGGGACCTCCTTGACGAAAATCTAGGGCCCCCTCCCTCCCCCTCGAGAAAAATTTAGGTACTTTTTTAACTTTTTTATACTAAATGTTCTTCCAAAAACCTTAATTTTTAACACAAATTCATGTTTTTACACCCTTTTTATTTCAGAATATTGCTTTTTATTCATGTAGTATTATCCTATAAAAAGAACAATTATTAAAGTTTAAAACTATTTTGCTTTGGACACTGGACCCCACCTGACCCCTCTCTAGATTTTAAAATTTCGCACCCGGGTCGACCCCCCTAAAAAGCTAGGAGGGGTCCGTCCGGACCCCCTGCTAGAATTCAAAACGCGATTTTCCACTTTACTAATTCGGGGTAGGGGGTGGGGGTATTTCCCCTAAATCCTAGAGCCTGCCCACATAAAAAACCATGGTAATTTTCTCCCACAAAAAAAACCCGCAAACGCTTCTTGCTATTTTTGGCCTCATGACTTTTCCATTTGCATTTTGTGGCTCCTTGGCGAATTTGCTTCCTAATTTACAAAACATTTTACACAACCTGAAAGGCTGCCCACCTATGAAAAGCCGTGTTAACTTTTTCCCACAAAAAGAAATTAAAAAACCGCAAAATCTCTTCCCTATTTTTGGCCCTATAGGAAGAACTTTCCCCTTTAGATTTTTGACTCTCATGACAACTTCCTTAATTTACAAATTATGTTACTTAAGACAGCTTGCTATTCTCCAAAACATCCAAATCCAACCCAGTGTGCGCGCTTTATTATTTCTTGCAATTGTGAAAATAGATTTATTTTGTCATTTTAGCTTATTTTTGATTGTTTTCTTTTGTGTCGGAAAAAACAAGGTAAACCCCGGGCCATGGGCGTTCGTAGCCAGGATTTCGGAAAGGGGAGTGGTGTCCAATCCTGAAAAAATTTCGGAAAGGGGAAGGTTCCAAATTCTAAACATTATAAAAGGGCAAAAAAAATTTCCGCACTTCGCGCGGGGTGTTTAGTTGTTGTTGTTACCTGAAAATTATCTCCCCTATGCAGATTATACAAAGGGCAGGCGCTGAGACAAGCCAGGAGGGGCGAAAAAAATTTCACCGACCCCTATGGTTGAGACTTTTCGTCCAACATTGATAACATTGATAACAAGCTTTAACGCTAGTGTTCACTCCGCGCAGTGTTCACCAACTTGTTTATGCCACATACTTTATTATTTTCCTATTATTTAATAAATAGAAGTCATTAACACAAAGAAAAAAATTTTACAAACAATTTAATACCTTAAAATTTTTGATTGGGTATTTTGCGTTTCTCGGATTTTAAACCCCCCCCCCTAATTTGGGGTTTAACCGCTCCCCCTCCCACTCCGGACCAACTTTCCCATGTATAAGGAAGGTCCAGCGAGCTCATACCAACATTAAAAAACAAAGTAACACACCTTAGGAAGTGGAGACCAATTAATCGAGCGCTCAGCGGAGCGAAGCGCGAGAAAAGTTGTAAAAAATGGCCGTTCTAGACCTCTATATTTTTATTCTTTGCGTTGCCACCCAAAAGGGGGGTCTATCTAGTCTAACCCCGAATTTTTTCCTTTGCCACCCAAAAGGGAGGGGGTCTATATCTCCTGCCCTAGACCCCCCTGGTTACGCCCATGGCCCAAACTAAAGATTTTGTTATGTTGGGACCTTCTTTTTTTAGCCACCAATTAAAGAAAAGTTTATTTTTAATTTAAAAATCTCATATTCCGGTTGCTTCTCAAAATGTTTCTTTTTTAATAAAAAATTATCTGTTGACAGAAAAAACAATTATATCATAGTCATGTCATAGGTGAAAAAGGGGGGCAGGGTGGGGTCCAGCCCCTAGCCTTGAAATTTTGAAACCCCCCCCCCCTAGACGAAAATCCAGAGACCCCCTCCCTCTCTTTCTCGCCTATGACTATGATATAATTGTTTTTTCTGTCAACAAATAATTTTTTATGTAATAAAAATTTCCGAATTTTTTACTTCTCTATAATTTGAAATCTGACCCCCCTCGGGAAAATTTTAGGTACTTTTTTATACTAAATTTTCTTCCAAAAACGTGAATTTTTAACACATAATTCATGTTTTTACACCCTTTTTAAACCAGAATATCGCTTTTTATTCAATAAAATGTAGTATTATCCTTTAAAAAGAACAATTAATAAAGTTATTTCGGTTTAAAACTGTTTTGGTTTGGACACCGGACCCCACCTGACCCCAAAGCTATGGGGGTGCGGACCCCCTGGGACCCCCTCATAGAATTCAAAATTCGATTTACCCCGGGTAACCACCCCCCTCCCTCCTAGCTACCGAGACCGTTGACTTATAATCATATAATATTTTTTATGGCTTTAATGGGTAGAGGAAAAGGAACTAAATTTTATCGAAAAAGTGACGTAATAATCCCGACGGATTGATCTTTGTTTTGTTACACTTAACTAATAATCCAAAAATAATGATATTTAAAACGCACCGGAAAGCGCTCAAGTATTGCGTTTTCTGCACACTTCGCGTGATAAATTATAAGTCAAATGAAAACATACACGCGAATTCCAATAAGTTTTTTCCCATCACAATAGAACGAGGAAGTTTTTTGTCTTTTCTCAGGACTCACAAGTGGCATAGGTGTTTTTTGTCGGGTTAAAGGACGGAGGACGCGACAGTGGTCGTCCGGAAGAAATGGATTTTTCAAAATATTTTCGGAAAAAATGTCTTCTTTAAGCAGTAATAATTTATTCACCATTTTTAAAAATATTTTGGCTTTTTAAAAGGTTTTTTTATGTTTTTAGCTTGATTTGAAGATTTCGTTAAGACTTGGAAAAATAAAGTTTTTTATTTTGTCATGAATTTAACAGTGTTTCGCAAGATATTCTTTTTAAAGATATTATGCAGAATGTATTTTTGCCTAGCGCTCGCCAATGCTCCCATAGGTGAGAACAAAAATGTCATTTGGATAACCCCCCTGGCCTCAAAATTTTGGGACCCCCTTAACGAAAATCTAGGGGCCCCCCTCCCTCAAATTTCTGAATTTTTTACCCCTGACCCCCCTCTAGAATTTGAGATCTGTCCCCCCTCCCCCTTAGGGAAAATTTTAGGTACTTTTTTATACTAAATTTTCTTCCAAAAACGTGAATTTTTAACACATATTTATGTTTTTACACCCTTTTTACACTAGAACATAGATTTTTATTTAATAAAATGTAGTATTATCTTATTAAAAGACCAATTATTAAAGTTATTATGGTTTAAAACTGTTTTGCTTTGGACACCGGACCCCACACCTGACCCCCCTCTAGATTTCAAAATTTCGCACCCCGGGTCGACCCTCCCCTAAAAAGCTAGGGGGGGGGTCCGGAACCCCCTGGGACCCCCCTCCTAGAATTCAAAATTTCATTTACCCCAGGTAACCACCCCCCTAGTTTCCCGGACCGTTCTCACCTATGAATGCTCCCCAAGGTTAACCTACTGCGCTGCGACTTTTCGGCGCGTGTATTTATGCATAAAGCTTATTTACAGACCGTACGATGCAGGGTGCTGATGTTAGAAGACCAGAAGCTTAACGATAGGAGACGGAGTCGTCTACAACAAGAGAGCAGATGGCAGCAGCAAATCGCGGTTATACGTGAAAATGGGTGTGTGCATAGGTGGGGAGCAGCCTTCCAGATTTTTGGGGTATACCAAACTCCCGAAATTTAGGGGAGGGATGTCCCAAATCTTTTTTAGGTATATCCGAAATACCACATTTTTAGCGTTTTTGGTACTCGGTGGCACTCCCAAAATTTTAGAGGGGGGAGGGGGGGTTCGGCAGTTTCGAGATTTTGGGGGCTATAACAACCTCCGCACAAACAATAACAAAAAATTTAAAAAAACTCACACTCACCTAGCTTTGCGTAGAATTCCGAAAAATTATTCAGGTGATCCCTAAATTCCGCAGCAGCCGACATTGACATTAGCAGCCGACTTTTTCTTCCACCCGCACCCACCTGAAACATATTCAACCAAGATACAAAACACATAGGCTGAGTGACTTAAATTCGGCCGAGCCTTAATTCAGGCCACCGACTGTTATTTTTGCCACGCGAAAAGTTATGAAATGAACTGCGTTAATTCGTTGTTACTCTAACACAATGAGCCAGATGCGTCGTAAAATACTGGTAACTGTGAGTCTTTTTATATCTTAACACACAATTAATCTAAACAAAATGAGTCAAAGTCACGTTGATTTTATACTGATTGTGACTCTTTATGTCAGAGTAACGAGACGACGATCCATCTAGCCGTTCGCAGTTCATTTTGTAACTTTCCACATGGCAAAAATAACAGCCGGTGGGTGGCCGAAATTAAGACCATGTGCCGAATTTAAGTCAGTTACCCGAATACCAAATTAATTACTCAAGTACAAAAAAATCACAACAAAATAAAACAATTAAACCAATAAAAAAACCAGCAGAATAAAAATGGCGGATTAATATGATTGGCCATTATTCACCATTGGAACATTTATTATATTTCACCAATTTCACTTTTATGTGTGTTTGCTGTTTTGGGGTACTGGAAATGTCCTTACCTATAAATATCATACTAGGGAAGGAGTTACCCCTAACTATTATGCTTGAGAGTTCTGGAGACATGCCTGCCTCTTAAATAAATTAAGCTGCTTTATATTAACCTTGAATATTTTTTAAATCAATCTTTTTATACCTATCATATTTTTTAATCTTTAACATCAATACTTTATTTATAACTACATGTTACAATTCTTATTACAAAACCGGTGTTTTTTTAGATTATTTTTACCTAAAACACACAATTTTTCGTGATAAAAAACACTAAATTTTTCGTGATAAAAAACACTAACTATCACAAATCCAAAAAAGCTTTTTAAAAAAAAACGCTTTTTGACCACATCAAGATTAGCTATTGTCCTAGCTCGGCAACCGAACCTCCATACTTTTTTAAGGGGGAAAAGGTATAGGGTAACTGACTTAATTTCGGCCACCTTTTTTTTATTTTTTTGAATAAGTTTTTTCTGGCTTTTTCAATCAAGCCAAAATTTGGCCTAAAAATCAAACAATAGCTATATTTGTTATTCCAGTGCAAAATTTGAATATTTCTGCTACACTTAAAAATCAGTGAAGGTTTAAACTTTTTTTTAAAGCGGCCGAAGTTAAGGCACGTGCCATTTATTTCGGCCACCTACAAAAAACTGGCCATAACTATTGCTTAATCGAACAATAAAATTTTTTAAAGGTTGCAAATTTACCCTTAGGTATTGTTCTTGGTACATATAACTTAATTTTTCTCGTTTGCGAACTTTAATAGTTATTAGCAAGACTTTAAATAATTATGTCAAAACCTTAAAAAACAAATAACTTGTATTTTTTGTTCAATTTTTATTTTTGGCTTAAAAAACGTCAAAACAAAGTCAAACGAGCAAAAAAATTCTTTATAAATACGGTAGTACAATGATATTTAAAAACAGCAAAAAACGGCAGGTTCTTTCACCTAAATTTTAAGGTGGCCGAAATTAACGGAATCTTAAAATGCACAGTTAGTTAAACGCATTGCAAAATAATTTTGAAGAAAATATTAAAACATGAAAATTAACAACTTTGAGCCTTAAATAGAAGATATTTTAAGGTTATATATTGCTTCGTTCTAAATTTGATGCAGTTTAAACACAAAGCAAAAATTAAGAAAATCATAAAAAATTCACTTTTTGTATGAAAATGTTGATAATGTAGAATAATAAAAATAAAAAACTTTTGTAAAAACACTTTATTCAACATTAATCCAG
Source organism: Microlaimidae sp. YZB2_3 (assembly GCA_030248175.1). Classification (NCBI taxonomy): domain Eukaryota; kingdom Metazoa; phylum Nematoda; class Chromadorea; order Desmodorida; family Microlaimidae; species Microlaimidae sp. YZB2_3. The sequence goes on from JASAMX010031544.1 coordinate 17,483, forward strand.
TTACTTTCATAGGTCACCGAAGGGGGGTGGAGGGGGGGGGTGGCACCCCCCCATACGGCCTCTGAGACCTATCCCCCTAAGGTCCATTTTTGACCCCTCCCCCCCCCCCCCCTTCGACCCCTTGAACCCCTGACCCCCCCCCTAAGGCCCATTTTTGACCACCCCCCCTAACTAGAATTTCCCAAAAAATGCTTAAAAAATGGTCAAATTTCGTCAAAAAATTGTCAATTTTGGTCAAAAAAATGGTACCCGGGGTGTGACCACCCCCCCTGCTTTTTGTCTTAAAAATCACCCCGGGGTGTGACCCCCCCCCTGGAGGTCAAAAACCACCACACCCCGGGGTGTGGACCCCCCCCCTGAGCCGTCGAAGGTCGGTGACCTATGGTTACTTTTGTGCTAGTTCTTTCGTGTTTTAAAAATAAGCCAATTTTCTAACACCCTAAATTGGTGGCCGAAATTAAGGCGTGGCCGAAATTAAGTCAGTTACCCTACGTATACCCAAACTCTCAAAGGTTTTAGGGTACACCTCAAATACCCCATTTTTATACTCACTCACTGGCCGATCTATTAATAAAACCGACCGAATTTTAGGGGAAGGATATTGTTTGGGGTACCCTCAAATTTCAAGAGGGCAAAGGTGACGCAATTTCGAGATTTTAAAGAAAAAAAAACACCAAATTTACAAAAGAAAGATCACCAACAAAAAAAAACTGGTCATGAAAACTTATAATACCCACCAAGTTTTTAAAAACAACATTTTCTAAACTTTAAACTATTTTCGGTATTATCATACTGTAGTTTCTATAGCTAAAAACACTTTTCTTCTTATTATAATTTTAGCGTAGATTTAGATTTATCAAGAATATATAACACAAGAAAATATCCGACTGTACATTAAATTTGGACCAAGAATTTGCTAGAAAAATCGCATTTTCGAACTTATGTGCGAGTTTTCTAGCAAAAATCCGCCATTTTCCGCTAGCTTTCTTGCGCTGCGATTTTTAACACAGTGTTAGTTTTCTTGCAGTGGGGACTGCGACTTCTTTTGCATTCAATACTGCTTTATTCGCACTGCGATTATTTTAGCACTGCAAGTCTGGCTGCACAACAAAAAAAATACAGACGCTGGTAGTCATTTTCAATGGAGTAAAAGACTTCGAAACTTGTTTTATTTAATTTTAAAACGTTGGTAAGTTACTTTATTTCATTAAAACTAAAACGTTCTTACATCTTAACGTAAAAAAACGACTTTTACTCATTTAAACAAAAAAATTCTCGCTCCACTTTGTTTTTATTTTTTTGTTGTGCAGCTAGATTTGCAGTGCGAAAATAATCGCAGTGCGAATAAAACAGTATTGAGTGCAAAAGAAGTCAGACGCAGTCCCCACTGCAAGAAAATTAACACTGTGTTAAAAATCGCAGCGCAAGAAAACTAGCGGAAAATGGCGAATTTTTGCTGGAAAACTCGCACACAAGTTCGAAAGTGCGATTTTTCTAGCAAAATTTTGGTCAAAAATTTAGCGTACAGTCGGACATTCTCTTGTGTTATATATTCTTGCATTTACCCAAATATTGGACTGTTTTTTTACCGTCGTTATCCTAACAAAATGCGCCAGAATCTAAGTCCTAAAAAAATATTGCAATTGTGATTATTTATCTTTACATACAAGAACTATAAAACATAATGAGTCACATATCACACTCACGTAGAATTTGTGACTCTTTATGCAGACCTGTGCACGGTCTGGAAATGCCCCCCCCCCCGTTTTATTGGAGGATTTGCCCCCCCCCCGTTTTTATTATTTCTCCCCCCCCGCCAAAAAATGAAAAAGTACCCTACAATTATGAGGCCATTTTTGACCTATGATGACGCCATCATCGCAAATTTTTTGCAGTTTTTAGCCTATTTCAATGTATTTTAAGCCATTTGACCTATTTTACCTTATTTTCGCTTTTTTTTGTCCTTTTTTTCCCTTTTCCCTTCTTTTTTTCTGTTTTTTTTTTCTCTTTTTCTTTCTCCCCTGCTTGCCCCCCTCCGTTTTCTTGCCCCCCCGTTTCAGAAAAGTTGCCGAAGTAAGTATTGTATTATACTATGGCATAAAGCAGACCTGATGCCCCCCGGGGTTAAAACGGGAGGGGGTAAATTCAAATGGGGGGGCACGGGCAACTTTTTTGAAACGGGGGGGGCAATAAAACGGGGGGATAGGGGGAAAGAAAAAAAAATAAGGAGAAAAAGGAGAAAAAAAGAAGGGAAAAGGGAAAAAAGTGACAAAAAAAGCGAAAATAAGGTAAAATAGGTCTAAAATGGCTTAAAATACATTGAAATAGGCTAAAAACTGCAAAAAATTTGAGATGATGGCGTCATCATAGGTCCCCCGGCAAAATGGCCTCATAATTGTAGGGTACTTTTTCATTTTTTGGCGGGGGGGAGAAATAATAAAACGGGGGGGGGCAAATCCTCCAATAAAACGGGGGCATTAAAAACCCAAGACGTGATAGACCCCATAAAAAAAAGAGTCACAAATTTTACGTGATGTGATATGTGACTCATTATGTTTTATAGTTCTTGTATGTAAAGATAAATAATCACAGTTGCAATATTTTTTTAGGACTTAGATTCTGACGCATTTTGTTAGAATAACGACGGTAAAAAAACAGTCCAATATTTGGGTAAACGCAAGAATATGTAACACAAGAGAATGTCCGACTGTACGCTAAATTTTTGATCATAATTTTGCTAGAAAAATCGCACTTTCGAACTTGTGTGCGAGTTTTTCAACAAAAATCCGCCATTTTCTGCTGGTTTTCTTGCGCCTCGATTTTTAACACAGTGTTAATTTTCTTGCAATGGGGACTGCGTCTGACTTCTTTTACACTCAATACTGTTTTATTAGCACTGCGAATTATTTTCGCACTGATAATCTAGCCTGCACAACAAAAAAATAAAAACAAAGTGGAAGCGAGAATTTTTTTCGTCTTAAATGAGTAAAAGTCGTTTTTTTACGTTAAGATGTAAGAACGTTTTAGTTTTAATGAAATAAAGTAAACTTACTCTAACGTTTTAAATCTTAAAT
>JASAMX010031545.1:0-11390 GCA_030248175.1 Microlaimidae sp. YZB2_3
GAAATTACCTGAAAACTCTGGCTATGCTAACTAACTAGAGGCAAAAGCAAGACAGAATACAAACATACAATACATGTTCATTCAAGCCAAAAATGCAAAAAATAGAGTAAAATTGCATATACTTGAGCACAAAATACACACACACATAAACAAGCGCAAATAAACAACCAGAAATACACCATAAATGCACCCTAAATACCACTATTACCCTTATAATTACGCAATACGAATACATACATGGAACAAACAAGCGCACATACACATAGACTGGCGCATATACACGCGGACACACGCAAACACACTCATGAGCGCATGTATAGATAGACACAGATAAACAAACACTACCGTGTAAGCACACGCCAAACCACACGCACACACACAAACACACACACAACACACGCACGCGCACACACATACACACACACACACATACACACACACACACACACATACACACGCACAGAGACACACACACAAACAAGACTAACCCCACATACAACAATTTAAGAATGAGCTTAATAGTAAACAACTAAGCAATACCAAAAACAAGAGGGCCAGCAGTACAAAGTGATTGAATATTTGATTAAATTTGGTTTTGATTATTAGCTGTAAAAGATGAGTGTTTAGAAAAATAGAGCAAATTTAAATTTTTTGTGATAAAAAAGAATATTATAGAGTACTATAGGTGCTGCGTACCGAGCCACTTAACGACTGAGTCAATTAAGTGTAGCAGCTAAGGCAGAAACACACCAAAAGAGGTATGTTTGGCCTTTTACGAAAGTTTTCTGTGATTTTATAACGGTAATAAACCATTTGTCAACCCTCCTTACGCCTGAAATTTAGACAGGCGCTCCTGGCTTGGGACAGGCACCAACCCTATAGTGCAGTCGGTGGCGGAGTTACATTATTATTAGAAAATAAAATTTATAAGTTGCAATAAGGTCTTATTTTAATTTTACACAGTTTTAAAGCTATAAGCTTGTTTTACGTTTTTTTACGCTTTTTAAGCCCATTTTAAGGCAGCCCGGAAATATTGAGTACACCACCCTCCTTCAAAATTTGGGTCTTGCCGGACACAGCCCCCCCCTTAAAATTTAACACCCCCTTTCACCCCCCCAAAATCCAATAGGCTGCCCACCTATAGGTATACTTGACCGACCCCTGAAATTTGGGGCGGGGGTCCCAAAAATTTTTTGAGGTATACCTCAAATACCTCATTTTTAGCGTTTTTAGTACTGGGACCCCCAAATTTTAAGGTGAGGTGTGTGTCCGGAGTACCCCAAAAATTTAGAGAAGGTTTCGGCTATAATCGTGATTTTTTGGGGGTATAACCATAGGTGAGCAACCTCTCGGATTTTGGGGGGGTCAAATTTTAGGAGGAGTGTCTGGCAAGACCCAAATTTTGAGGGGGGGTGTACCCAATATTTCCGCGCTGTCTAAAATGGGCTTAAAACGCGTAAAAAAACGTAAAACAAGCTTATAAATGCTTTAAAACAGTGTGAAATTAAAATAAAACCTTATTGCAACTAACTTATCAATTTTATTTTTTAATTCTTTTAATAATAATGTGTTTATATATTATTATAATTAGATTAGAAATCACAGTTTTTTAATAATTACATAACAATAGATTAGTAGTTTTATTGTCTTGATTATAAAGTCAAGTATCACTAACTTTTTAATCCATAATCTTATATTTAATTAAAGATTATATACATACATGGGCGTAGCCAGGGGGGTCTAGAACGACCTTTTTTTAAAATTTTCTCGTGCTTCGCTCAGCGCTCCTTTAATTATATAGTCTCCACTTGCAAATTTAGTTATAATTTAGGAGGTATTCATCAAAGCAAACATCAATTTTCAAGAAATTCAAGGACACTCTAACCAACCTAAGATCTAACTAATCTCACCATATATAAACTCCCTAAAAATCTAAAATTAACAGAACACGGAAACAAATTTTTTTATGGTAAATGCCAATCCCACAACACTTCAAACTTTTTCAAAAAGAAAAAAAGTAATATAAACTAATTTTAGATTAAAAAAGCCCTATTTCAATTGCATTTTTAAAAATTGAAATTATTTAGGCCTCCAAATGTAAGTTTGAAAGTTAGAATTTAAAACTTGTTCAGAAAATTTTTTCTTTAAATTTTAAAAATTAGGAATTAACCTTTCTTTTAAACCTCCAATTCTCACCTAGAATCTCCTCTCGGCTATCTGGAAGTTTACCATAATCATTTATGCCAGATACGGCATAGATGGGTATATTCCACATTACCTATGTATATAGATACGTATATAAAATCAGACCTGTGCACGGTTTGAAAATGCCCCCCTCCCCCGCTTTATTGGAGGAATCCGGAAAAATGAAAAAGTACCCAAAAATTATGGCGCCATTTTTTACCTATTATAACGCCATCATTGCGAAATTTTTGCAGTTTTTAGCCTATTTCAATGCAATTTAAGCTTTTTTAGACCTATTTTTACCTTATTTTCGCTTTTTTTTGTCCTTTTTTCCCTTTTCCTTTCTTTTTTTCACTTTTTTTTTCTCCTTTTTTCTCTTTTTTTTCTTTCCCTCCTGCTTGCCCCCCCACGTTTTATTGCCCTGCCCCCCCCCCGTTTCAAAAAAGTTGCCCGCCACCCGTGCCCCCCGTTTTGGAATTGCCCCCCATTATAACCCCGGGGGGCAAGTGCACAGGTCTGTAAAATAAGGATAGCCTTATTTTAATTTATTGTTTGTTTAGCGGGTCCTCTTGCACTTGCACGGCCACATCTGCAGGGAGACGAGCCGTTCTTTGTTTTGAACTCTGACGTCGTTTGCGACTTTCCATTCCAAGAAATGATTGCATTTCACAAAAATCACGGAAAAGAAGGAACCATAGTCGTAAGTTTTGGAGTTATTTTACGTTAAAAAAGTACTTTCAATAAGATTTTTAGAAGATTTTGAGTTCAAGTATTTTAAGACAAAAACACTTTTACAAAACAACTTTTGCTCATTTTTTAAAATTTTAATGATCAAATGATTGACGCATATGTTTGGGGCAGGGTAAAACATTGATTAAAATGATCAAATTATCTGGGAAAATTTTTTTTATGAAAAAAATGGATTTTTAGGGATTGGTCCCACCCCACCTCTCACACACATTTTTTGTTTAATTAAATCCATGTGTAAATCAAGCAATTTCTCTTTAATAAACATCTATGTAATTCCCTCGGATTGAGAAAATTAGTTAAAAAGGAGCAAAAAGGCTTTTTTTAACATTCGGTTTTTTATAAAAAATAAGAAGGAAATTGTGTAAACAAACACCAAATCAAAATTAGGTAGTATTAAATATACAAAATTCGGCATTTAGAATAAAAAGCAAAAATTAAAAACTAAGTATACTTTTTTTATATTCGCAGGTTACAAAAGTGGAAGAACCGTCAAAATACGGCGTGGTAGTATTTGGAGATTCTGGAAAAATCGAAAGATTTGTAGAAAAACCTCAGGAGTATGTTGGAAACAAAATTAATGCCGGTCTTTACATTTTTAATCCCAGCATATTGCATCGAATATCGGTAGTTGCTAGGATTTTTTATTTTTTAACTTTTTTACGTTAATAATAATATTATAGTGTTATAAATATCACAAAAAATAATATTTATGATAAAATATTTTAAAACCGCGTGTTTTTTTTCTAAACATTCTACTATAAAGTTTTTTATAGTGTTAAAATCTATGTACCAAGTATATAATTATCAAGCATTACACAGGGAAGTGTAAAAAATATTTTTTAATATTAATTTTTCGAATTATGCAGGTTTTTTTAAGAAAATCCAGTAAAGCCGGATTTTTTGTTAAGGAATCCATACCATACGTTTTTTGAATTTTTGGAAAGAAAAAAATAGTTTCCAATCTCAGCTAAAAAACATTTCCCAATATATTCCGAAAGCACATAAAATGTCAAAAAAAAAACTAATCTGTTCAAAAATGAGTTAACTTAAAGTTCAAGGTTTCGCCAGTTTCAAGTTTTTATTGCGTGATGGTTCCTTTATCTAATATCATGTTGTTTTAGCTCAAGCCTACGTCAATCGAAAAAGAAATCTTTCCTCATATGTCCCAAGATGATAACCTTTATGCATTCGTTTTACCTGGTAAACTTAATGTGTTAGTTACTCATTTTTTATTTCATTTTTTGAAAGCTCGACGACGACGATATTAAATAGAAAAATTATTGCTTGTGTTTCTGAGGCTTATTAATATTTAAAAACTATTAGCTATTTCCATTTAGGATTCTGGATGGACGTCGGTCAACCTAAGGACTTCTTGTCCGGTAGTAAACTTTACCTTCAGCATTTAAGAGAAAAAGACCCTGAAAAACTGGCCAGTGGAAATGAATTCCATGGAAACGTTTTAATTGTAATTATTTTGATCAACTTGTTAAACCCTATGCGCAATCAAATTAAGGCAAAAATTAATTAGGCACACTTTAAAACTTTTGCCTATTATTTTAAGTAAAAAACTTCAAAACAATTCAGGTGACAATACCTATAATTTTATACAAAAAACTTATTAGTGTGTGAAATGTAATGTTGGCTATATCTACATTGATATCAGACCTGTGCTCTGCCCCTCCCCCGGGGTTTAAACGGGTGGGGGGCAATTCAAAAATGGGGGAGCAACTTTTTTGAAATAGGGGGGCAAGCAGGGGAGAAAGAAAAAAAGGGAAAAAAATAGAAAAAGAAGGAAAAAAGACAAAAAAGCAAAAATAAGGTAAAAATAGGTCTAAAATGGTTTGGAATACATTGAAATATGCTAAAAACTGTAAAAAAAATTTGCGATGATGCAAAAATGGCGCCATAATTTTAGGGTATTTTTTTCATTTTTGGGCGGGGGGAGGCAATAAAACGGAAGGGGGCAAATCCTCCAATAAAGGGGGGGGGTATTTTCAGACCGTGCACAGGTCTGTTGATATTATAACTATTATTTCCCTTAAATGAACCATACCACCGTTAGCAAGATATACTCACCAAAAAATTTTTCTGTGTCCATTATTTTTGAACAATTTTTAGTAAATTTTTTTTAAAAAATTTTAATTTTTTTCGCCAAAATTTTAACTTTATCTTGTCCGTTTGCGCATATTCCCAAACAGGGATCAGTACAAAACCCTCATAAACGAATTCCTCATAGGCCAAAATTCTTTTAAAAAGTACAAATTTTCCACGAATTAATGTCAATTTCCCATAAATATAATGCGATTGCAATATTTCCTTTAATTTTTAATATTTGGTACATATAAATAAAACTCATCACCATAACATCTAGCTTTATTTTAAGGCAGTGGCGTGCCCAGGGGGGCGGACGCCCCCCCCCCCCTCTCCCCCCCTCCCCTCCCCCCGAAATCCGGCGAAGCCGGATTTTTTCGTAAGGGACCTTTACGTTTTTTTTAAATTTTGGGGGAGAAAAATTTTTTTCTTTAATATTAATACAGAAACTTTCCTGATGCCTTCCAAAAGCATACTAATAGTCAAAAACCCAAAATTATTTCTCTACGCGGGTAGTTTACATTGACAATTTATCTTAGTTTTCGATTTCAAATCGATTATCCCGTTCAGTAGTTAAGGCATACATGGTTAATAAAACTACTATAAACACTATTAGCCTTTTAATAACGTTTAAACATGTTTTAAATGTATAGGTATTAAAAAACCCTAAAATTTGTAATAAGTATCGTCTGGAATTAAAATTTCTATTGTATTTTAGCGCCTTAAATTAAAAATTTTTTCCCTCGGGGGACATTCTGCCTCCGGACCCCCCTGACAAGGGGCTCTGCCCCTTGACCCGGTGAGGGGCTCTCGCCCCCCAGACCCCCTATATCTGGGGGGCTGCCGCCCCTCAAACCCCCTTTCAGGGTTAGTATTTACCCCCCAGACCCCCCCCCCCGAAATGAAATCCTGGGCGCGCCACTGTTTTAAGGCTTTAGGCTTAAGAAACAATTATATTTTTATAAATAAAAACTAAGTTCTGAAACAAATTTTAAGTTGCAAACGCATTTTAATAGTATGGGGAATTAACGCTGTTTTTGTTTCATGGGGATTTAACACTATTTTTATGGAGATTTTTCACCTCACCAAATTGTTCTATTTTTGAATTGAGATTTTACTAGTATTCTGTTAAAGGGCAGAAAAAATTTCTGTTTGTGTATTCATATTTAACAAAAAAAAACATTTAGCAGGTAAATTACTATTGTAAGTTTTTCATAGAAACTAAATCTTATAGGATCCCACTGCCTCTGTCGGGAAAAACTGTCGAATAGGACCGAACGTGGTGATCGGACCGGGCGTTACCCTGGAAGACGGGGTGTGCCTTAAACAGTGCACTATTCTGGGCAATTCCATCGTGCGCTCCCATTCCTGGCTCAACGGCTGCCTGGTCGGCTGGAAGTGCGACGTTGGGCGATGGGTGAGTTTGGCTGGTTTTGTAGGTCACCCACAGCCATACATAGGGGAACAGGGGAAACGTTTATCAGTCGTTTTTTAACAAGCACTGGATAGAATGATGTATTTCTTTACGAATAAGCACAGGATGGGATAGAATATCTTTTTCCCTGCGTGTCGCAAAATCCTGGGTACGGCCATGACCATAGGTGGGCAGGGGGGGGGGTTGGCATAGGTGAGAACGGTCGGGGAAGCTAGGGGGGTGGTTACCCGGGGTAAATCGAATTTTGAATTCTAGGAGGGGGGTCCGGACCCCCCTAGCTTTTTAAGGGGGGTCGACCCGGGGTGCGAAATTTTGAAATCTAGAGGAGGGTCAGGTGGGGTCCGGTGTCCAAAGCAAAACAGTTTTAAACCATAATAACTTTAATAATTGTTCTTTTTATAGGATAATACTACATTTTATTGAATAAAAAGCGATATTCTGGTATAAAAAGGGTGTAAAAGCATGAATATGTGATGAAAATTCACGTTTTTGGAAGAAAATTTAGTACAAAAAAGAACATAAAATTTTCTTGAGGGGGGAGAGGAAGTCAGATTTCAAATTCTAGAGGGGGGTCAGGGGTAAAAAATTCAGAAATTTGGGGGGGGGGGAGGGGAGGCCCCTAGCCCCCTAGTTTTTTGTCTAGGGGGGTCCCAAAATTTCGAGGCTGGGGGGTGGATCCCACCCTGCCCCTCCCCCTTTCTCACCTATGCGGTTTGGGGGTTATACCCCCAAAAAAAATCCCGACTATAGCCGACAATTCCCCTCCCCCTAAAATTTGGGGGGTCCCAGTACTAAAAACGCTAAAAATGGGGTATTTGAGGTATTCCCCAAAAAAAATTTTTGGGACCCCACCTCCAATTTCGGGGGTCGGGTATACCCCCCCCCCAAATCCGGGAGGCTACCCACCTATGGCGATGACTGTGGTATTATCGGACCTAATTTGTGTTCCGAATGGTAACGTTTCAGTTGCATTGGCTTAATGGCAGCAACATTACACGGATGGAAATGGGACAGTTATTGCTTAAGCTGCCTCGGAGGCGGGTCCTTTGTGTAAATACCAATTATGTGGTTGTACTATTAACAAAAATGAAAAAAACGGGGCCCCCGGGCCAATGGGCCTTTTTGAGGGGGAAGAACAGGGGGAAGAAAAGAAGGGAAAAGAGAAAAAGGGACAAAAAAGCGAAAATAAGGTAAAAATAGGTCTGAAATGGCTTAAAATACATTGAAATAGGCTAAAACTGCAAAGAAAAATTGCGATGATGGCGTCATCATAGGTCAAAACTGGCGTCATAATTTTAGGGTACTTTTTCATTTTTGGCGGGAGGGGGCAATAAAACGGGGGGAATTCCACACCGTGCACAAGTCTGAAAAAGGAAGCACCCGCACAGCACACTCCCTCCTTTAATTACCAAGGCGGAGACCTCATTTCTAAATTTTTTTTTTGAGGGGGGATTTGATTAAAGTACAATAAACGTTAAAAAATCGGTTTTGCAGGATAACATTGGCTGAAAAGGGTTAACATAACACTGCACTGCCCCCTCCCCCAACTCGGGAGTTTGGGAAAGAAGTGGGAACAAATAGATATTTAAAAAAACACTAATTTTATTTCAAAAAAACTTATTTCTTTTAAAACTTAGAATTTGTTTGGAATTTGAAGAGTTTTCGTAGTCAAAACAAGTTTGGAGAGTGTTGAAATTCATTTTAGTGACATTTTTTTAGTGCTGGGGAAGGTTATCCTCGTTTTTCTCTCCAGTGACCCCTCCCCTCTCGAAGGTAAATTTCCCGACCCTTTCTGTCTTAGCATGCATTGACAGACCTGTGCACGGTCTGGAAATGCCCCCCTCAAATATTAGTGGCTGTGCCCCCCCCCCCTCCCCGTTTTATTGCCCTCCCTCCCCCCCCCCAAAAAAAAGAATGAAAAAGTGTCCGAAAATAATGGCGCTATTTTTAACCTATTATGATATGACGCCATCATCGCCAATTTTTTCCAGTTTTTAGCCTATTTCTATGCTTTTTAAACCATTTTAGATCCATTTTTACTTAAATTTCGCCTTTTTTGTCCTTTTTTCCTTCTTTTTTCTCTTTCTCTCCTGCTTGCTCCCCCCCCTCCGGTTTTATTGCCGCTGTTAAAAAAAATTTCCCCTCATTTTGAAATTCTCCCCCTCAATAAAACCCCGGGAGCAGTGTACACGTCTGCATTGATACTTGTCACGTCCAAAAAAATCAAATCTACCACTTCCTAACTTTAGGGTTAATCACGGCGAACTTCAAGACCTCAGATATTAAAACATGAAATCTTAATAATACTGTTTTATAATTACTTCTTAACTGCTGTATTCATTGATAAATAAAAAATTCACAACAAATAACCAAAACGAAATTTATCGTTTGTAAAAAAACGTTTTAGGTAAGAATGGAGAATACTTGCGTTTTGGGAGAAGATGTATATCTGAAAGACGAATTGTACCTGAATGGCGCCAGAGTTTTACCGCATAAAAATATCAGCTCTAACGTTCCTGAACCAGACATTATTATGTGAGACTGGAACAGTATGGACACTAAACGCAAAATGGGTTTGTGTTAATAGCGCATAACAAAAATAACTTTTTAATATTCATTCCACAACCCAAAAGAACTTTTTAAAACAAAAGTTTTATTAATATGTTACGATTTATAAGGTGGTTTATGGTTATTTAATTTGTGGTTTCTATTGTATTGCTTGGTAAATTTTTCATGATTTTTCTTTTTATTATCTGGACTGGACTGTAAAATTTCTATCACATTTTTAGTTCTCAAAATCTGAAAATAGTTTTCTCTTATTTTCTTTAGCTGTTGAACATAATTCTGTAAAAAAAAATGACGGATATTGCTATTTATTACAAGTTAGGTATATGCAATAATCATTTTAAATTTTACAAGATCAGTCAATTATACGCATTATACTGGGAGTTGCTCAAGTGCGCTATAGTTATTTATTTAGTAACATTTTTGAAAGATAGTAGTAAACAATACAGAAAAAATAATCTTAAACATTATTTTAGGGCAGTGTTTTAGAGTATTTTGTATCAAGTTGAGTGACTTAAATCTGTATCAAATCTCTGACTAAATTTCAGTCTAAAATAGTAAGGAGTTTTTCTATGAAATTTTTTGTATCACGAAAGAGTGTTCAGCGAACAAAGAAAATTTGCTTCCATTCTACGTGTGCTGCTCTGATGTCTTTACTTTCATCTTAAACATTTTGAACGTGGCTCTAGAGAGAGGAAGAACATTTCCCTTTGTTGTTTAAAGTTAAACACTGAATAAAATGCAATTATCTTTGAACAAGCACTTGTTAAATAGCGGTTCTTTCCCTCTAAAATTCTTACTTGAGGTGAGGCCATGCCCACACCCCCTAAAATTTGGGGAGTCCCAGTACTGAAAACGCTAAAAATGGGGTATTTGAGTCATACATGGGCAAGTTGGTCCGGAGTGGGGGGGGGTTAAACCCCAAATTAGGGGGGGGGGTTAAAATCCGAGAAATGCAAAATACCCATATCGTTTTTTTTCTGGAGTGCATTTTACCCATATCGTTTTTCGATTTTGAAGGAAAAATAGGTTAAAAACACTAATTTTAGGTCAAAAAGCCCTTTTTATTGCATTTTTAAGCTTTTTATTGCTTAAAACATTCATTTTGACCTCAAAACTTAAGTTTGGAGGCAGTTAGAAGTCATTTTAAAGACATTTTTTCTTCATTTTTCCAAAATTGGGGGGGGGGGTTAACTTTTTCTTCCCCCCCCCACTTCTGAGTGGGGGGGGGTTAAACCCCCTTCTCAGAATTTGGGGGGGTTAACCCCTCCCCCAACCCCCGTGCCCATGTATGATTTGAGTTATACCCCCCAAAAAAATTTTTGGGACCCCCCCCCCCGTTTGGAAGGTCAGGAATACCCCCCAAATCCGGGAGGCTGCCCACCTATGCTTATATGTACTCATTTATATTGAATCCATCCTGCTTTTTGCTGACTAAATTTAAATCCAATTGTTTCAGTGTTGTCCAATTTACTTATTCATTGTTATACAATTTTAAATTGTTCGTTTTTTGCAATATTTAAAATCAAACTTCATGTTGTCTTTTTAATTTTTTTGTTTTCTAAATATATTTTCGGACCTGCGCACGGTCTGGAAATGCCCCCTTCCCCTTTATTGGAGGATTTGCCCCCTTTTTTTATTGTCCCCCCTGCCCAAAAATAAGAAAGTACCCAAAAATTATGGCGTCATTTTTTTACCTATTATGACGCCATCATCGCAAAATTTTTGCAGTTTTTAGCCTATTTCAATGCGTTTTAAGCCATTTTAGACCTATTTTTACCTTATTTTCGCTTTTTTTGTCCCTTTTTCCCCATTTTCCTTTTTTTTTCTTTTTTTTTCTCCTTTTTTTTCGACCCTGCTTGCCCCCCCCCCCGGTTTATTGCCCCCCCCCCCCCCCCCGTTTCAAAAAAGTTCCCCCCGTGCCCTCCCCCGTTTCGAAATTGCCCCATCCTCCCCCCTAATAAAACCCCGGGGCGGCAATGCACAGGTCTGTATTTTTGTTGGTAGCGTAAAATAAAAATATTTTACACTATAAGTGAAACTGGAAGCGTTTGTTATGTTTCTACCCCTAATATCCAGTTTTTGAGCTGCGGTTATTATCAAAGGAAGGAGCTCTGGAGCTTCATTTAGATCTAGTTTTAAAAACACGGTTAGTAGTGTGAATGCAATGAGTCAACTCTTGCGGTTTTGATTTAATCTGCCGTAGACGCCAAATTATGTGATAAGTGTTGTGTTTTTTTTGTTTAACGATGATATAAAAATGTTTTATCTATGATTTTAGCGCGGTTTGTTTGTTGTTTTTTTGAGAAAGCTTAGCAATACGTTTGTATGTGCGTATTACTTCGTTCAGTTACGTATATATATG
>JASAMX010031546.1:0-10713 GCA_030248175.1 Microlaimidae sp. YZB2_3
TTTCCTTAATATATTTTATAGTATTATATATTTTTGATTATAATATCATTGCTTATATCAAAAATATATAAGCAAAATTATTTTCGGCTGTGTGTACGGTAAATTTTCTAACTAAATTAAAAAAAATGCACATCTAACTTTCGTGCGCAAGCTTTTTCCTATGGGCTTGATGTAAAATTAGGATCAGAAAAAGTTTTTCGAACCGCTGCAAGACTAAACACCATTTACCAAAAAACGCTAAGCACCATTTACCAAAATAACACCAAAAAAACTTGTTAAAATGAAAATTTATGCATGAAAATAGCAAAACACTTTGAAACGTGTTTTTTTCTGCTGCAAAACTTCTTTTATTTTCCTTTTACACTTACTTTTACTTAAAAAAATAGGTTTGACTTTTATTCTTATTTTACTTAAATAAAATTTCGACAGTTACTTTTACTTTTATTTTACTTAAATTAAAATATGACAAATTACTTTTACTCTTACTTTACTTAAAATAATTTTTTAAATTACTTTTACTTTTAATTAAAATAATCAAAAATCATTACTTTTTACAAAACTAAAGATGAATTCTATCAAGGTAAAATTGACTAGGTGATAAAGTAACCACTCGTTTTTCAAAAAAATATCACGTGAAGAGAAACACCTGACGCAACTTAATAATAATTGGTCAAATCATCTCTGAAATTTTTTTTATTTATTTTTATTCTCAAGCGTTCATTCTTTATTTCTCCCTGACGACGAGCGGTTACGCTCCGATTTTCACCTGGGGCCTATTTCATAAAGATTGCTTGTAATTAATTTACAGCTGTAAATTAATAAACGCATATTTTTCTTTTGTATTTTTAATTAAAAAGTATATTAATCGAATTGCGTTTAGAATTTAAAAAAATTACATGTCTGTAAATTCCGTAATTCCACAGTTACGTACGTATTTTTTAATTAATAAAATAAGAAGAAATGAAATGCGTTTATTAATTTACAATTACAGAAATCTTTATGAAATAGGCCCCTGAAGGATTTTAACTTTAGTGTATACTATGTAAATAAAATAATAATTTAAGGTGTAAAAAAATTGACATAAACTTTTTGTTCTTTAAAAAAAACTTTGTGCATTAGAAAATAAGTTTTTCTACTTACACAAATGCTTAAGATCTAAAATGAGACTATTGACTACCTAAAACAAATAATTTACAGTAAAAATTAGAATTTTTGAACAAAATGACCAAATTTACAAATTCTGTTAAATTTTTAGCCTGCCCCGGCCCTGGCATCAGCAAAAATCCTGCCTCAGTCGATCCCTAAAGTATATCTCAGGCGTAAACCTTGTGTAACTATATTGTATATAGCTTTAATTGCTTTATACTTAAAAAAACTTTTGATGATGGTAATTTTAAATTAAACGTCGCAATAACTATTATGAATAAAAGTAAAAATTTAATTAATTTACAGTTTAATGCGTAGTTTTAAAGCTATTACAGTTTTTAATTTTGCTAATCTTTATTTAATTATGTTCGGGTATATAAACAATTTAATGTAGTTAATTATATACAATAAATATAAATTTGGGTAAAATCAAGATGGTGTGTATTAAAATTACTTCAAATTTTATTTTCTATTTTAATTTTTCAATTGACTATAATCCCTCCCAAATCAATAATTGCTGACATTATGGTGGATTTAGATTTTTATCCAAAATTATTATCGCCACTCAACCCAGGTAATTGCCACGTGGTACCATAAAGTGTCACGCGAAGTCTTATCATGACGCCTAGAAATGAAGGCAAATATTTCCTTTTTGACAGTTTTACAAACAAAAACCAAAAGATTTTAATTTCGATTGCCGTAAATAGTTATTTTTTTATTTTTAAATATATTTAAATACCAAAATATGTTTATTAGTGTTTTTTTGTTAGAAATGTGCGGTCAATGATTCGTATTGTTTTGTAATTGTTGTTGTTACATTGTTTTGTTTAAAAATTGTTTAGATTTACAAATAATTTACAAATTTTCGTTTAATAACAAATTTACTTGGATTTCCACTATTTCAAACTTCGGTAAAATAATTAGACTAATTTAAATTAAAATAATCACTTTTGTATTGTTTTCTTTGCCATTAGCCGTTTTTGGTCAAAAATGTGTTAAATAAGGGCGGATTTTCTATATGTTGCAAAAAATATAACAGATTAATCTTATTCACATAGAAAAATATAAGACATTTAGATATTAAGAAATGTTTTCTTACGTTCCTTGGTTTTTAATTTATATCTGTTTCTTTTTTTTTTAATTTTTTTAATAATTTTATGGTCAGATTTAAAAAATTACTATAACTGTTGCATATTACCAATTAGAACTTTTAAAAATTTTACCAAAGTTATTTTTATATTTTCAATAATCTAATATTGTTTTTTTAACATTATTATCTTTTGCTTAATAAGTCAAGGTTTTTTTTTCGAAAATAAATCATTTCCAAATAAAAGACGCCCAGTTAAAATTTTTACAATAATTTGTTAAAGAAATTTACGTTTTGTAATAGGGCCGCATTCTATTATAACAGTTAATTGTTATCAAACCTTTGTTATTGCGGCACAGACGCTGAGTGTATATCGCGTCTCTCTTTTTTTTTTCTTTTTTTTCATCAAGAACATCAAATCTGCGACTTAATTGCCTTAATTGCCTTAATATGAATCACAATTGTAACTAATTATCAATGAACATAGCTATCTGATATGACTTTAAAGGCTCAAAAAGAGTGCTTATGCATATTAGTATATAAATGTGTCGAAAATCTAAATATTCAGAACGTTGAAAGTTTTAGTTTAAAAAGCACTGCGTTTCGTTTCCGCGTTTCAGAAACCACTTTTGGCCTCAAAAATCATAAAAATTTAAAACGTGCTTATTAATAATTTGAAACAAACCTAAGCGCTAAGACCAACCCAGTATACAACCTAAACAACAAAAAATTAAGCAAAACACGTTAAGCAAACATTTCCCAACCCAAGCACCCATAATTAAGGAAAATGTATTGCATTTTCTCCGTGGTGTCAGAATACTTAGGTAATAATTTATTTTAGTATTTAGGAGTACAAGATTTAGTTTATATCTTGCTTAGGTTTTGGTTAAGTCTTATTTTAAAATTTGAACAAAATAACAAGAGTAACTTTCATTTTAAATGGGGAGATTTATGGGAGATAAAAAAAACAATCAAATACTTTACCAATGTTTTTAATATTTGCTTTAAAGGAGCACTGTCACAAATCAAATTCCTACAACGCCCGAACCGCACTGCTCCTTTAATACTGAACCGATTCAGCTGAAATTTAAAAATGTTGTAGTGGAGCACTCTAAATACCAAAGTTGAGTCAGGTAGGTTTGGTATTAAAGGAGCAGTCCGGTTCGGGCGTTATAGGAATTTGATTTGTGACAGTGCTCCTTTAAGTTTTTGAATTAAAAAAACTAAAACTTATTTTTTCTGTTTAAGGTTGAAGTCGAGGGTTCAATTAGTATCAAACGAAATCGTTGCTTTATTTTTTGAACAATAGAATGAAATATTGATTCGGTCATTTATAAAATCGCATTTCAACAACTAAATAAAAAGAATCCTCAAATCTGGAAAGAGTTCCGAGTTTCCTGACTGAAATTTTGTATTTTTTCTGTGATGATACGCCTTTTTAAACCCAGTTTTTATATTTTTTACGCTGCTATTTTCACAGTCGATATAGTTCTTAGTAATAAAGTAAGAGCGGTTACTGTGTAAGAGTAATAAATGTTTTGTGTAAATATATACACAAAGCAAAGTTTTTTTGGATAATTTTAAAAAAAAACAAATCTAAAATCTTTTATACCCCAAATTTTACATAACTTATTTTTTTTAAATATAATAATATAGTATAATATCGCTATGTTTATAAAGCCCTCTCAACCTTAAAACATTGTTGGATAGATAATTTTCGTTATTTAAAAAAAATGACAACATAACATTGCATTAAAACGGGTGGGTTATAACCCCCTCCCAAATAAATCCCGAAAATAAAGATACACCCCTCCTCTCGTCGCCTAGCGTATCGCAACCCCCCCCCTTCTTAAAACTTGGGAGTCCCACCCAGTGCTAAAAATATTTAAAATTGGATCTAGCGGATACTGCTCTAAATGTTTTGTATACCTCGTGCCAAATTTGGAGGTCGGATATACCCCTACCATCCAAAAAAAATCTGAGAGGCTGCCCACGCATGGTATTTGGTTTGTCTTCCCGACCGTTTATACTTCTCTGCTAAACACAAAAATCGCTCTTGCATAATCACAGTGTCGATGGCAAGAATTCTACGAGGATAAGGGCTACTGCAAAATGTCCAGACGGACACCAGATTGCGTGACTCTGTACATGCCCCTTTCAGAAACAACGAATCAGCTCTGCGGGAAGTGCCCCAAAAAGTTTAAAACGGCGGCGTCGAGCCAAGGAGGCGGCCGGGAGGAGTGTTTCCAGCCGGAAGCCCACGACGAGTTGGGCTGGTAAGCGCGACTTAGAGTAACTGACTTAACGTCGGCCAGACCTTAATTTCGGCCACCGGCTGTTATTCTTGCCACGCGTAAAAATACGAAATGAACTACGTGTACTAGATCGATCGTCGTGTCACGTATGCGCAGTTCATTTCATACCTATATGCATAGCAAAATAACAGTCCGCTTAAATTAAGATTGTCTGAATTTAAGTCAGTTAGCCTAAAAAACACCCGGAAATATATAAAAACACATTTATATTCTAAACGTATTATAATAATTCCTCCAGAAATTTTTCTTTTCGAAATAAAATAACTGTTTTGTTAGTTTTTTCAGCAGACTTGAAAAGTTTTGCTTCTCATTAATTTAAAATGAACGTCCAAATTTTTGTGGCAAAAAAAAATTTATAATTGAAGAAGAATACACAAAATTATTAGTTATAATATAGGTAAAAAAAACGGAAAGCGTGCAAAATGAACGACAGTGTTGACCTTGGAATTGCGCCACTTGCTCTCTTAATGCTTGTCTGCCAAATCTTGGGAAAAATTCAGCCATTTTGGCAGAATATTCCGCTCATTTCGCCAAGGCTAATTAGTCTGTCAAATTGGCAAAAATTTTTACATAGCTTGGCAGAGAACAGTCTGTCAAGTTTGGCAGACACACACACACAAACACACACACACACACACACACACACACACACACACACACACACACACACATACACACACACACACACACACACACACGCGCACGCACGCATGCACACACACATGCACGCACGCACGCACACACACACAGCACAGACACAGTCACAGACACAAACAGACACAGGCAGAGACACAGACGCAGACACAGACAGACACACACACACATACACAAACACACGCACACACATACGCACACACGCACACACACACACACACACACACACACACACACACACACACACACACATACGCACGCACGCACACACACACACAGACATACACACACACAGACATACACATACATACACACACATTTTAAATTTATAAAAAGCTTCAATATAAATATAAAAAGCGTTTTGCTTAAAAAAACACTTTAATTAATAAAAATTTAGCTAAATTGCCTCTTGCTGCGAAAAAAAATAAAAAAATAACGAAAATAATATAATCAAACAAAATATAATAAAATTGAAGAAATACGAAACTTTTAATGATCTATCTTAGTGCTCAAGCTCATCAGTATGCTGATAAGTAAATCATTATATAAAAAGTCTAGCAAACAAGTGAAAACTAAACCCAAAGGCTGTATGGAAGCGCAAAATACAATAAACCACTATTTTTTGTAAAATCGGTAAACGGATATTAATTTAAAATAATGAACCTTTATTTTTTTGCTTTTTCTTAAAAAGATAAGTCGATTTGCAATTTGCTTTTGTAATAATGTTCACTTTTTTATTTACAACATTTATAAGAAATAATACAATAAAAAAGAATGAATTGCGGTATGTTCTGAAAAAACAGTATTAAAAATATTTAATATAAATTTAAATAGAATTAAATTAATATTCATTTTTAAGAATATTTTTCAATTCTCACTAATTGTTTAGCCATCGAAAATAATTAATTGAAATGTTTGGTGGTTCTTTAAAATCAGAAGTTGCTTATTCACGTACGGACTGACATTCAATTAAATTTGAAGTTTTAAAATATTATCGAAAATCTAAGGCT
Organism: Microlaimidae sp. YZB2_3; assembly: GCA_030248175.1. Taxonomy (NCBI): domain Eukaryota; kingdom Metazoa; phylum Nematoda; class Chromadorea; order Desmodorida; family Microlaimidae; species Microlaimidae sp. YZB2_3. The sequence goes on from JASAMX010031546.1 coordinate 6,213, forward strand.
GTTCAACACATATTTAGTTACTTTAAAGTTAAGTTTTCAAGGGGTTTTGGCAAAACCTTTCTTTTTTGATTTGACGCTACTTGATGGCATTTCGGCTTAGTGATGTTCTTTGGGGCTTTGAGCTTCGGAATTCCGCTTTTAGAAGTTCCAGAGCAACCCCGCTCTATTTCAGTATTTACTATTTTTTATTATTAATTAATACGTACCTAACGCCATATAAATTTTTTTGTCTTAAAATTTTTAAAAATTAGATTTATTTTCAAAGCCTACTAATAGACACCTTGCACTGGAACTCGGCTTATGCATGAAGTATGCAATATACATAAGCGTCACCATGATGGATAATTACCGTATCTCCTACTTATTTTTCGTAGTATGCAGATCAACCGATCGAAATTTCGCGCGAAATTTCGATCGGTATAAACCGAGTTCCGTAGTGCAAGGTGTCTATAGGAATAAATAAAAATAGTTTGATAATGCAAATAAAATACTTTAGAAAATATTTCACTTTTAAAAGAGCACTGTCCCAAATCAAAATCTTATATCGCTCAAATCGGACTGCTTTTTTAATACCAAATCTACCTAATTCAAATGTTGTATTTTGAGTGCTCCACTAAATGGCTACGGTATTTTTAAATTTCAGCTCGATTGGTTCAGTATTAAAAGAGTAATGTGTTTCGGGCGATATAGGAATATGATTTTTGACAGTGCTCCTTTAACTAAGCTTTAAATCGCGTGTTTGAAGCTCCAGAGCTTACTTCGCCCTAAATAGTCGGGGCTGCAGGGTATAATATTGGGAGGTAGAAACATCACCAGTACAAACACGAAAAGAATTTTAAGAAAAACCAAGAAAATAGAAACCTCAAAAAAACCCGGGAAACAAAAAAGTTTGTTACGCGGTCAAAAAACATAGCGGTAAAAAAGTTGATAAGCACACAATTTTACTTGTATATTATTTAAAAATTATAATGCTTACGCATAATTTTACACAAACCTTATTGTTATATACATTATTTCTTTAGGATATATTGTTGCTGCGACTATGATTTGTGCGAAATAAATCAAACAAAAATTTTTGAAGTTACCAGAAAACCTATATTACCGACAACAGTGGGCCCCAAAACATCTGCTGCAAAGAAATTACCGATTGTAACAACAAATCTAATTAAAATCACAACAAATTCCACTGTCTCAAAAACTCCCGTCAAAAAAACAACAAATCCAATTAAAATTACAACAAATTCCACTGTCTCAAAAACTCCCGTCAAAAAAACAACAAATCCAATTAAAATTACAACAAATATCCCAGTCTCAAAAACTCCAGTCGGAAAAAGTTTTCTAATCTATTTTTTAACGGGACTTTCAATTATTGTATTTATGTTAAACTATTGATTAAAAATAAATCTTTGACAAGAGTTATTATAGCGAAAAATCGATTTAATAAATAATTTTCACTGTGTTTAAAGTTTTTAGAGTAAATTTATAAATCAAGACTTCTCGTTTTGAGTTTTCGCCAGTGTGTTTCTTTGCGATCGCATGGCGCGCCCGAATATTGTGTCTGTAATGGAAACGTTTATATTGCGAATAAGAATAAGGTTCGTCTGGGTTAATAAGAACTTTCAGCAATCTATAGACTACTAGTTCTGAATAAGGGTTTTTTGATGTAGGAAGAGGATACAATGACAACTAGCGCCGATCATATGTAGGGGGAAATTGAAAACAGGGAGCGATACTAGTACATTTTACGATATTTATTATTGTATTTATTATATTATTACACTTATATTTATTATATATATTTCAAATATTTATTAATTGAAAATCTCGACCCCTTCCCTTTAAAATTTTTTTAATAACTTCTTAATATTACAAAAGCAGAAGCATTCTTTGGGGATTTTTAATTTTTTGCCGCTACGCAGGTGCGGCGCTGTTCTCGAGCTTGGTTTCACTTTTTAATGTTCCAATTACAGAAAATGCTTCTATTTAAAAGTTTGGAATATACCTTTTTAGAATTAATTTTTAAATTGTAAATAGTTTTACAACCATAACATTACAAAACCCTATGTAGGTTTGAAATTAGTTCCAAAGAACAAATTTCAACTAAATTTTTGCTAATTCGAAATCATTGTTCACGAAAATACTATTATAGTGATGATTTCTAACTATTGTGACGTTTAATTTAAAAAACCGAAATTTATTAAGCCCAAACTATTAATAATAATAAAGCACTTCCACGTAATAAAACATATCATCGTGTAGCAATTTTAATTAAGTATAGGTTTAAACTAAAGAAACTAAAAATGAATTCTATCAGAGTGAAAGCAGCGTGGTGATAAAAAAAACCACTCGTTCTCTGAGAAAATATCACGTGGAGAGAAACAGCTGACGCAACTTAATAATAATTGGTTACATCACCACTGGAAATTTTTTTTTAAATTATTTTTATTCTCGTTCGTTTATTCTTAATTTCTTCCTGTCGGCGAGCGTTTACGCCCTTAATTTCAGCCTGAAGGATTTTAGCTTTAAGGAAATTACGATTTTTTCAAATTTTATTTTTTTTTCTTTTTGTACCTCTCTCCTACAGTATGAGACGCTTATTCAGAAATAGTTTATTGCTGGATTTGTTTGATATTAACTGAAAATCGCAAACGTATATACTAGTGATGTTTTTACCATCCAATATCATGCTCCAGAGCTCCGGCAATTTAAAACGGAGAGATCTCCGGACCGCAAGAGCTGAGTGATTTTAAGTTTATTTAAGCTTTAAATACAATTTAAGTTATTTTATCTGCATTTTTAGGATTAGTTTTAGCGTTTTAAACAAGTTTTGGAAAAAAATTAATTCACAAAAAAACTTGACAAAATAATCTGCGGCATTGATAAAGTTAGTACAAAAATAGGACGGAGTTTCGGAGCTCCGGGGTTGCTCCGGAGCTTTTAAAAGCGGAGCTCCCCAACCCCGAGCTCGGTGCAGCGGGAAACATCACTAGTATGTAAGGGTACCTCCGTATAGTAAAATCACTATGGCGTCAATATTCGCGATTTTTATAGTCTATTCAAGAACGATTGAGTCTGGCGACAAGAAAAAACGTAAACTTTAACCCGTACTAAACCGGTCCAGTTCTAGAACTGTTCGGAACAGGTTCTAGAACTGTTCCGAACAGTTTTAGAACTGTTCGGAACAGTTCTAACTCGGAAGTTCTAACTCGTGTTAGAACTGTTCGGAACAGTTCTAAGTTCGGAACTGTTCGGAACTGTTCGGACGGTGTCGGTGTACTTTCCAGTTTGCCCAAATTTGTGAGAAATTCGGCATTTGAAAATGCCGAAGTTGTACTTTGGTGCATTATAAAACTCACCGAAACATTTTCCAACACTTATCACGTGATTTTATTGTGTATTTCCGTTGTTTTATGTGTTTAAATATCATTTGCGGAGTTTTATTTATTTTTTGATTTTGAGAACTGCAAATCAGTCCTAGAACTGTTCTAGAACTGTTCGAATCAGGTTCTAGAACTGTTCCGAACAGTTCTAGAACGCATAGCACAGGGGCATGTAGAGTACCGGTTAAAACGTTATCTCAAGAACGGGAAAATGTATTAGAACAATACCTATATCAATGTGCAGAGCTTAGACTTTTAAGCTATTATTTGAAACCAATACCAGCAACAGTGCTGATAAGGGTTTTGGGCGGTCATAACGAATATTCATAGCCAGCCCGCCCCTGTTATAAAAAAGATATTGTTCATCAATGACGCCATCACTACGGCCAATACGGTGAAAAACCCTTAGCCTCAAAAAATCAAAACTTTGTTACTTCTGTGGAAAGTGGAAATTTCCACTTTTTCAATTAGAAGGTTATATTTGTATATGTAAGAAACAACTATAAATTTGAAAAAGTGGCGATTCGGCGCTCGTCAAAGATTACTGTGAGTACGATATTTTCAATTGTCATTTCATTGTAATTGTAATTGTATTTAGTTCAACATATAAACAAATTAATACCATATGCTAGAAATTTTTACTCAGAGGGCAGCTGCCCAAACCAACTCTTTTGGAAGTGTTTGCACATAATCGGTGCAAACTTTCCTTGGCAGGGTCAATATTTTGCATAAAATATCATTTTATTGCACATATTGGAAAGACAAGTATTCTGCACACAAGTATTCTGCTTAAAAAACTATTTTGTTCTGGATATGTTGTAAAATCGATAAGGCGGTAAATTCTGCCCATTTTTTTGCACTTCGCGGCCATATTCAAATTTTTATATCTTTAACGTGGGAACAATCATTCTAAGTTAAATTTGTTTGGCAATCCAGTTGGTTTAAGTCTGCTATTAACTTTTTAATTGATCTAAAACTAATTTTAAAATTTAACTTCTGGACTGTTTGAGCAGCATAAGATGTTACAATTTTTTTTTATTTGCATGCTACTTATTTTTAGCTTTTACCAGGCTATAGCTTTATTTTTATTTTACATATTTTTGGTTTTTACTAGTTAGATA
>JASAMX010031549.1:0-21907 GCA_030248175.1 Microlaimidae sp. YZB2_3
GTTATGATTAAATTCATTTAAAATTACTTCATAAATGATTGTTTGTAATAAATAAATAAATAAACACATTTTTAAAAATTTTATTTTAGTAGGTTTTACTATCTGTTTTAGTAAGGATTCACGATTTCATTCGATTAACAATCAAGTAATCACGATTTTTTACTGAAACCATAATGGAACAGTTTATTGTCTTGCAAACCTATTTTTAAATCTAACTAGCCTTATTCAAGCGATTTTGTAATTTGTTACTCCATGGGAGATAGTAATAATTATAATAACTATAATCGTAACAACACAAACAATTTAATCATAATGGCCTTAATTAGGAAAAGTATTTGTGTCTGTATAATATTATGACATAGTTTTATGTCCAATAAAACTATACAACCCCCATTTTTCTCTTAGTCCTTTGGATTTTACAAGATGTGAAACCAAAAACGGTTACCAAGGTTTTGAGCAAGGAACCCTGGCTCGTTTGAAAGAAATGCGACTGCAGGAGCTAGAAATGTACACAATGCTGCGTGAAATACTCATTTACGTTTTTAGTTCGGCTGTGACCGTATTGATGGTTGGGAATCAAGACCCAAACAGTTACTTTACCAATAGGAATTTGCAGATTCCTTTCCTTGGCGACCCGGTTGTTGAAGATTCAAAGTTTTTTTAAAGTTAGACTTTGCATCCTGGTTTCATTTTCAGTGATTTTTTTATTTCTATTTAGAAACACGATGATAAGACTAATTTTGATTTTAGAATGACTTTTAATTTGTAATTTAAAACTATATTTAAATTTTTTGTACGTGGATATTTTAGCTTTAAACAAAGGTTGTGTACTTTTAATGTTTTTAAATAATCAATATTTTCGTCAGTTTTCCCAACTCGAAATATACACCCCGGTGTTTTGTTTAATCCCCTAAGTCAGTAGCTTGTACTTTAAAACAGATACTAATAAATATAGTTAAAATAATATTATTTTAACCTTTAAAGCATATTAAGATTCATTAAAAAATTATTAAGAAGAATTGAAACATTTAACACGTTATTAACAACCTGTTAACATAGCACGTATTTTACACGCTTTTAGCGGACTGCCTCCTCAAATCTTAACTTTTTACTGCTTATAATTTTAAAAACATCAGGAATTAAAATTTCTTGCAATAAACACTGTAGACCAGTATCAAGCACTGGGCAAATTTCATCAGCCCCTGGTTTGAGAGCTGTACTTTTTGGTATAATGGTGATGCAGCTATTTGTCAATAAGGTCATTTTTAAATAATATTCACGAATACTGGGATATGCAATACTAAGACAAGTTCGGGTTGTTCGAGATGCTACGTGTTGTACTTAATAATGCTTATTGTTATCCACTAAATTAATTTTAACTGTATTTCATTTTTTTAATTTATTGCATTATATTTTAACTTTTATTACTGCTGTGTATTTCTTTTTAGCTTGTAGGGTCCAGACCGCCAATGGAGACAGTGGTTAACACTTGCTACGACTGGTAAGGCTTCAGGGGAGGGAGATAAAGCTAGGGAGCTGCCCAGTGGTTACCCCTTGGTTAAGCGAACCTAAGTTTATGCGGAAGAATTTTTGTACACCAAAGCTTCAAAATTAGATAGTTTACCATTTAGGCCAGAGGTAAAAAGTATTTATTAAAAACTACCACACGTGGCAGGTATATTTGTTTAGGAAATAAAAATAAAAAAGTCAGGTAATTACCAACCAAATAAAAGAAAGTCTACTGTGCGAACAAAACTTTTTATAAATTTTAATTGCCTGATATAACATACTCTTTAAATTTATTTTTGTAATTTTTTGAACCCAGACAATTAAAATTATTGTAATCTAAACAAATAATTGTTACTTTTTAACCAATTACTTTACAAATTATTTTCTCGGTTCAAAATTCCAAAAACAGGCTTTTGAAAATCTATAAAGTAAATTTAGAGAGTAGCATTAAATTGTTTTTATTAGTTTAGTTACTGCATGGCCCTGTTTTAAAGTATTATTTATTTTTAGTTTTATTAAATTTGTTGACACGATTTAAAATAACTGAATTAAAATTTTAGTCAGGTGGACAATTTGCTATTTTATGAGTGATTCAGAAAGTTTTAAAGGTGCCTATTAAAGTGAAAATTCATCTATTCAACTAATTAGGCTAATTGAAATGAGATTTGGCATGCATTTTAATTTGAATTCAATGGTAGATTTCAAATACAAAAACTGATTTCAATATAATCTTGTACCCTATAGATATTGCTAATATTTAAATAAATTATAAGATTTATAATTGTAGCAAATATTTAATTTAGCATTGAAAAATACAATAAAGCATAATATCAACTATTAACTAAAGTTTATGGTCAAAATTTAAAATAATTTTATTATACATTTACTTACTTTTTGCTTTTACTTGATTTGTATTAAAAAAAGAATAGAATATAAATGTCTCTGCCATACCTTTAGAAACTATAATAAATGGTTCAGGTACATAATTAACAGTGCCATATCCACCTTGTTATATATTACTAACTTAACATTACCTTTGATTTCACATTGAACAATAATAGATATTAGTAAAACAGGAACAATGGAATATTAGATACCATATCTTTTAAATTTCAAAATTATTTAATTTTTACTTCAAATGTTTTGAATATTAATACTTTTTTGTAACAGTAATTGTTACAAGCTTTTATAATAAGTGTTTAAATAACAATACATTTGAAGTTTCATAACAAGCTTTAACCCGTTCCCGTGATTGCCCCTTTCCTCAGTGAAAAGTGTTTTTTTGTAAATGTATTAATTCCCGCTACTTTCGCTGGTAATCAGAATGCTTTCGCGTGATTGTCCTTTCCCCCCGAAGATTGCGGAAGAGTGCGGAAGATTGCGAAGGCACTCTGATTACCAGCGAAAATAACGGAAATTAATAGATTTACAAAAACACTTTTCACTGAGGAAAAGGGCAATCACGGGAACGAGTTAAAGCTTTATTGGCTTTATTGGATAAAGCTTTTAACCGGGAAAAGGCAATTATGGGAGTGGGTTAATTTTTTTAATTTTTATACATCCATTTTTATATTAGGCTGACAGCTATAGCGGCGGTGGATATGTCGCTGAACTAGTGGGATCCATTCAAGATATTCAGGATAAACTGACTCGTCTTAAATATCAAGGTATTTTTAATTAAGTGACTATAATCCTTCATTATATTTTTCAGTATATTAATAGGCATTTTATTGATAATTTTGGTTTCCACAAAAATCAAGGTTTGCTGTTAAAAAAAATCGATATCAAAATGTTTACAAAAGTGAAGGGTAATGTTTTTATTTTAATCATTAAACATATTGACGTTTCACAGAATTCAACGTGAGTAATATTTAAATTACAAAAACACGACAAGAATAAGCACAGAACTAAAAAATCACTTTAAAAACTTTTAAAACATATTTTAGATTTAATTTAACTTTAAACCATTGACACATTCACATGTCCTCCTGTTTATTTGGTTTGGTAATATCGCAAAACACATCTCCATTTTGGGAACAACACTGCGAAGCATTTTTGGGTCTGATGAAAGGAAAAAAAAACTAACAAACACTAGATCATGGGCTTTTTTACTTAGTTCTAAACTAAGTCATCCACCCAGTTTTAAGGGTACGGGGTCTTTAGAGCCACGAGCAGGGAACTTGGAGCCATCGGAAATTTTTGGGAACTTGGAGCCACGAGCAATGGTAACTTGGAGCCTTTCAGAAAAAATAGGTTTGGGCTTAAATTCAGGTTTCGCTTAGGGTTAGGTACACGTTTTAGTGGTTTTTATGTTTGGCTCCAAGTTCCCAACCTACGGCTCCAAGTTCCCCCTTACGACTCCAAGTTCCCTATTTTTGGCTCCAAGTTCCAGCTCCAAGTTCCCCAGGCTCCATTAACCCTAAATCGTTTTAGGCATTTTACAATAATAACTAGTGATAATAATTCGGTTTTTATTAATTAACAAAAGTTTCCAAATAATTAATGACAAACCACAGTTAATTGACAGGAATGCGTATTTTAAATTTAGAAAGAGTTTTATTATACATACTCTCTTAAAAGGGTTTGTTAATTTACCGTAGGAAGTTTTTACAAATTTTTTAACGAAAAAAAGATTTGCTTATTTAGTTAGTAACTTTTACGATTTTTTTTATTTATCAGAGGGCTGTTAAAAAATTATGTAAAAAAATTAGTAAAAGTTCTGTCATACAATAAAATTTTTCCAATAAAACTTCGGTTTAACGATACATAAATATAGGTTCACATGAAGCAAGAATTTATAATACTTTAGGAAATAAACAAGCATAATAATTTAAAAATTCAAAACAATAATTTTAACTTCTAAATTTTACTTTATTTTAATTTCAGCACTATGGCGACTCGGCCAGAAGGCTTGTTGCAATCACAATTTTTAAGTTTGCAAACGCGCAATTAGCATGTAGAATAATCAACAAACTATGTGGAAAAGCTCTTATGCAGATTATCAACGAACTGTAAAATATTTCATAGATTGTAGTAGATATATTTAAATCATTAGAAGTTTCCACTGTAGCTTGCTTAACATATAATTACAACAATAATGTTTAACACACAGTCGGATATTCTTATTCTTTTATACTCTTATGTATATTTGACAAAAACAATCACTTAAGGCTGGATTGACCGCAGGACGCGAATGATAACTGTGGAATTTGCTGCATACAACGTGTTTACCAACTATTTTTTAAACGCCAGAATGACAGTGGAACGTCCTCCTACTGGTGGTCTGGTGAGCACTGCGCGTTTTGATCCTATCAGACTATTACGGCAAGTTAAAGCTTTAATTTATAATTTTATTTATTTATTAATATTTGCATACTAGGTGACGGTGGAACGTTGGTGAGGGGACATAGTTCACTACGTTGGAAGGGGATGTAGTTCACTACTGGTTTGGTTGGAGGACGTTCACTACGTTCCCTTACCGGTCCGTGGTAAGGGGGACGTAGTGAAGACATAATTTAGTTTACGTTTTATGGAAAATATTTAAGTTAAACGAGTGCTTTAGAAAATTAAAAGTTTATTAATTATTGTTTTACAGACTACATAAAAGTAACATTAAAGTACAAAATCGATACATAGAATAGATAAATGTCAATTAATCAAAAAGAAACATTAAAAAATAATACAAAAGATCAAAAACTATTTAATTAACGCAAACGTACTAGTTTAGGGTTTTTTATATAATAGCTATTAAGGAAAATTGTTAATGGTTTAAAAATTTATATTTCAAAGTTTTTTTTTAAATCTTTTAATGTTTTAGCACTTACGACATAATTTGGTAAGGTGTTCCATTTGGATACCACAATATTGCAAAAATTATTTAAGTCTAAATTACTTCCTTTTTCTTTCAATTTCAGATTGTGACCCTGTGTTTGTGTTTCTATAAAATGTTCAAAAAATAGGGAGCTTTCAATATCTACCAAATTGTTTACAATTTTATAACATATTACTAAGTCGTTTGTTACTCCTCTGCTTTCCAGAGATTCAATGTTTAATTCGTTTAAACTGATGTTATATGGAACTTGAGGAAAAGGGCATCTTTTGTAAAGGCGTCGATTAAAATTTTTTGTACTTTTTCAATGATAAATTTTTCTTTTACTAAATAAGGGCACCAAACTGGAGTGTCTGACTCGATCAACGGTCTTAACCATAGGGGAGAAACATTTTCGCCCCTCCTGGCTTGTCTTAGCGCCTGCCCTTTGCATAATCTGCATAGGGAAGATAAGTTTCAGGTTATTCAACAACAACAACAACAACATCAACGGTCGCAAAAGTGATTTGTAAGCTTTTAATAAAGCGTACATATCATTACTCTCAAACATCAAAACAAAATCGAGGATTAAGCTTGAGCTTTAGAAGGCAATTTTGGCACAGTGTAAGCCCATTTTTAAATCAGAAGAGAGTAAAATTCCTAAATCTTTGATAACATCTGATTTTTCTACTACATGATAACCTAAAGAATGTTTAGACTTCAGTTTATTTTTTTTAATGTAAAATATTACATTTGCCGTATGCTATTTTAAGCTGCCACTCATGAGACCAGTTAAAAAATTAATAAGTGATTGTTGAAATTCAGTTTTGGAATACTCTCGATCTAAAATTTGATAGAATAATTTAGTATCGTCTGCAAAAATTTTTACTTTAGTTTTGTTGAATAAACATTCAGGTAGGTCATTTATATATAAAAGAAACAATAACATACCTAACACACTACCTTGAAATAAGCCACAAGAGACTGGTTCAAAGTTTGAAATTTCATTGTCAAAGATAACACGTTGACATCTGTACAACAAAAAACCTTTAAACCAAGCAAGTAATTTGTATTCTACTTCATAGGCTTCAAGTTTTTTAATTAATTTAGAGTGACTGTTGTCCAGGACCAGAGACCACTCATTGAACGTTATTAAAAGTTGTAATAGAACCGATTTTTTTTTGATAAAAAACCAAATTGGTGGTTAGTAATTAAATTAAATTTTCTTGGATTTTTTAAAAACTCATCATAAATGATTAATTCCATGATCTTTGAACAAATACAAGTTAAACATACGGTTCGTTAATTTTCACAACTACAAGTGGTTCCTTTTTTAAAAATAGGAATTACATGAGCGTCTTTCCATATGGATGGATTAATGCCTTTTTCTATTGACAATTCAAAGATTCTAGCATAAGGAATTGAAATTTCGCTAGCAACTTGCTTTAGGTAATATGCGCAAATGGGGACCGGGACAATTTGCTCCCGCCAATTCGCTCCCGGACAATTCGCTCCCAGGACAATTCGCCCCCAAACAATTTGCTCCCGGGAAAAATTGCTCCCAGGACAATTCGCTCCCGGGAGTTTTTATAAACGTTAATCTTTTCAAACCAACTTCATTAGAGACAATTCGCTCCCTGGAGAATTCACTCCCTGCCCAATTCGCTACCGGCATTTTTAGTAAACTCGATTCTTTTAAAGTAATTCATTCAGACGAAATTAATGATTTTTTAGCTATTGTTTGTAAAAATGATGAGTAATATATACAATGATTTAATTGTCATATAAACTAACCTATATTTTGTTAGCTTCACTTAAAAATAAAATGAACCTAACGGAATGCTTAGTTTTTGTGTATTATATTGTAATTATAAAAACATTGTTTATTATATCCATTTAACAATTTTTTATATTTCATTACTAACCAAAACAATTTCTTTAAAAGGCACATAAGTAACTTTAAAAATATGAGAAACAACCCATTAAAATTAACAATGAGATCATATGAATGCATTTAAATAAGACAACAGTTTTAATTTGATTTGAAAAAAAACTAATAGCTAAAATAATGATTAAATCGTTAGTTTAAATTAAATCAATCTTGATTTGCTAGTTTAAAGGTATGCTTAGATTTTGTGTATTTTATTGTAATTATAAAAACAATGTTTATTATATCCATTTTATTATTTTATTTTATTTAATTATATAATTTAATTTTATCTTATTATTTAATCATTTGTTCGCAAAAACAGCCAACTAAATAAGCCATATTAAAGTGATTTTAAAAACAAACTATGAATTCATTCCAATCTAAACAAACATTAGTGGTGTTATCAGAATATGACATATTTTTTATTTTTTATTTATTTTTTATTTTATTTATTTTATTTATCTATATTATATTTTAACACTGAACAATTTCCTTTTAAATTGAAGGGTTTTGACTGTCGTGTTTCTTATTTATGGTTATCTGTATTTTTTAATTTTATTAATTATTAGATATAAAACACAAGAAAATATAAAAATCTAAGAGCATCATTGTATTGCCAATTAAAACTAAACTTGAAAAATGCTCTGAGAATAGAGCAGGAAAAGGGACGATTTCTCCCTGAGCTTATCTTTAGAGTTCAGACAGTAAAAATGTTGACGAGTCTGAAAACTCCGTACTAACCCTCGGAAGTTTCAGCTTATTTTTGTGCTAACTTCATAAATAATTAAAGAGCAGTACAAGAAGATATTTGGTCAAATTTTATTTGGAACATTTTTTAAATTCAAAAAAAAATCCTAAAAATGCCGATAAAATAATTTAAAGCATGTTTTGAAATTAAAAATAAAAAAACTGAGCGCTGCAGAGCCAGACAATGAACCGGGCGGCGAATTGATGCATGGACATAACACGGTGGAAAATTACAAAACAACAATAATATCTTTATTTATTATAATTATTTATATTATTTATGCACCAAAGAATTAAAACCATATAAAATTGATAAAAAAGTAAATAATTATAACAACAATGAAAAAACAAATATTTTAATAAATACAAATCTGCTTTCAAGCACTCGGAAAGTTTATTTCATATCACATGTAAAACATGAAAACTTATTCCAAAAATTTAAAATTTTTTTAACTTTCACAAACGCTTTCAAGATTTTCACATAAAGTTCATCCCAAAATGTGTGAAACATTATGGCGTGATATGTTATGGTGTGATATTTTGTTTTTTGCTTTGCTTTTTATTAAAAGATTATTATCTATTATTGGCATATCTTCTTCAGGTTAAGCTGAAACAAAATATTGTATTAATTTGAAACAAAAAAGTTAAGCCTTTCTGGAACTGGAGTTTATTTTTTGAAAGTTATTTATATCTGTAAATAAGAAATTCGACATTTTGAAACAGGTTTCATAAAAAACAAATTGAGTTTGCACCAACAAACTGTTAATGCACAGTTTTTTAATAAATTCTTGATTATTGCAAGAATTAGTTTATATTTTAATACAACTTATTTTCCTCATTGTGGAAAATTTTTTGGAATATAGGGTAGCTGACTTAATTTCGGCCACCTTTTTTTAATTTTTTTTGGATAAGTTTTTCTGATTTTTCCAATCGACCCGAACTTTGGTCTAAAAATCGAACGATACCTATTTTTGTTATTCCAGTACAAAATTTTAAAATTTCTGTTACACTTCAAGATCAGTGGAGGTTTAAACTTTTTGTGGCCGAAATTAAGGCACGAGCCACATGAGCTTCGGCCACCTAGAAAAAACTGGCTCTGAACAATGACGACGATTAATTCAATGTACACAAAGGTCTCGGGAAGAAACGGAAATAATTCATATATACCGGTGTTAACTAATAAACATAGATAACAGCTTGTTTTAGAAAAATGTTGAAAAAAGAGCAAAATAGTTAGTTTTCTAATTTTTTATGCTCATTTTTTTAGTTCCAACGTTTTATACCAATTATCTTTAATTCTTGTCAAGACTTTTGTGTACATAGAATTAACTGTCGTGATTGTTCATAACTATTGCCAAAACGAACAATTTAAAGATTGCAAATTTATCCTTAGGTATTGTTCTTGGCACATATAACTTAATTTTTCCCGCTTGCAAACAAATGATTGTATAAATTACTCATCATTTTTACAAACAATAGCTAAAAAGATCATTAATTTCCTCTGAAAAAATTACTTTAAAAGAATCGAGTTTATTAAAAATGCCGGTAGCAAATTGGACAGGGAACTAATTTTTCAGGGAGCGAATCGTCCCTAATGAAGTAGGTTTGATAAAATTTGCGTTTATAAAAATTTCCCGGAGCGAATTGTCCCGGGAGCGAATTGCCCCTAATGAAGTTGGTTTCATAAGATTTGCGTTTATAAAAATTCCCGGGAGCGAATTGTCCCGGGAGTGAATTGTCCCGGGAACAATTGTCTGGGAGCGAATTGTCCAAAGAGCGATTTGTCCCTGAGCGAATCGGTGGAAGCGAATTGTCCCCAATTCGCGCAAATGCCATCTGGTCCCGCTGAAAATTTGGATGGCAACTTTCAAAGTTTATTTTCAACGGCTTTTACTGGAAAATATATGGTATTTATTCCAGAATTTTTGGACTTAATTTATTTAATTTTGGCATTATTCCATTTTCATGGGTAAACACTGTAAGAAAAAAGGCATTAATCATTTCGCATTTTGCATTTTTGTTTTAAATTAAATTAAAGGCCCTATTTTAGGTTTTATTTTAAGTTTTGATTGCGCATATTTATAAAATGAACGGACGTATCCATTATTAACTATATTAAGTTCTTTGGAGTGAAAAAATTTTTATACCCATTTTATACTGCTACATAGATTTTTGTATAAAAAACGATTTTTTTATTGCGCAATGACTTTTTTTGTATGCTCGGAGTTTTTTTGCGCAAATTATTTTGTTGTTGAATACATAGTTTGAATACTGTTTAATTTTACCGTTTTATAAGGAACATGTTTCCTAATACAATTTTTATGAATATTTATAAATGTGTTATATAATTTGTCGATATTTAACGAATTATTAATTATGTTTTTCCAATCTATCTCGTTAAGTTCATTTCTAATTTTTTGATAGTTAGTTTTTGCTAAAATCTTTAAAAATTTTAGCTTTTTCATTTTCCTTAATTGCGTAAAATTTAATCAAAAAAGTTGCAATAAGATGGTCACAAGTATCTGAATCACAAAAATCACTATCTCAAATAACTAAGTCAAATTGATTGCCACAGTGGTGGTAGGAAAATTAACAATTTGAATAAAACCACAATTATTTATATTTTTTAAAGCATTTCTTGCCTTAAATTAGTACCTTTAGCGATAGGAATTCACCAATCAATGTTTGGGAAATTAAAATCACCAGTTAAATAACTGGGAATGAATCATTACTAAGGTGATTAATTAATTAATTATTATTATTATATTTATTTCGTTGAAAAACAAGAAACATACATAAGCAAGTTAATACGGCACTGAGATTGTATGTGCCTTTTATAAACTAAAAAAGTAAATAAACCACACTCAACAACCTAAATCCCAAAACCCAACTGCAAATACAAACCCAAGAGTTGGAAAGTTCTGCCAAAATCATGTAATTTACACTTGTAAAATGATTCCGGACTCACCACAAGAGCAAATGCCAAAACAAAACCAAAACTATCCCACTTCCAAGGAAAAAACTACAGGCAAATTTTAAGGCGGATTAGCAGTTTTTAAGCATTAAAACTATAACACGCAATAAAGTAAGATACAAAACATTAAATAAATTAGTACATTATTACACAGTAAAAATTATAGAACATTGTAATATACATTATTTTCCACGAAATTATTTTAAAAAACCCTATCGCGCATAGTTTTAAAAAACCTTAGCTTAGTTTGATCACAAATCATTGTAGGAATTGTATTCCACAGTCTTACAGACTGTCTTAAAGATGATAACTTGGTTCTAAAAAATGTTTAATAGGCAACTGATATTGAAAATTATTTATTATTAATCGTTCTGCTCTTCTTACATTTCTGTCTGTGACTAAAGTCAGTTTATTTTCAGGAAAACAACGAAATTCGTTGAAATAACAGTATATAAGTCTTGCACGAAAGCTTGCTGCTGTGTGACCTACTGAAATGAAAGCACTGTTATCTTTCAGTTGTTGATATGAGTGGGAATAGTCTCTATTAAGCATTTTAAAACAAGATTGAAGACATTTTTCTAGCTTAAGTCAATCTTTTTGCAAACAGGGATAATAAACCGCCAAACCATATGTTAGAGATGGAAAAATTGTATAAAAAATATATTTTTTTAAAGTATTAAGGTTGATATTCTTACCTAATAGTTTGCAAAGTGCTCCCGCGGTTTTTCTTAAAGAGGCACACTTAATTTGAGTGTGTTGACTCCATGAAAAATTTTCATCTACATTTAACCCAAGAGATTTATATTGTTGCACTCTCTCAATTATATTTTCACCCAATTTTAAATCATAGGTCAAATTAACCCGATTGTTGGACAAAGAAAGCAGTATATATTCAGTTTTATTTGTACTAACTGTTAATAAAAGTTGGGTAAAAAACTCATTAATTAATTTTATGTCATTCTTGAAACCAATTTCGTCCGCTCCTGAAACAATTGGTTTAATTAAGCAGAAGTCATCAGCATACATTAAAATTTAGGATTGCCGTGATAATTTACCTGAACCTAAAAAATTGCAGTAAGCAATATACAGCAAGGGTCCTAGTTTTGAACCCTGAGGCACTCCACTTGAAACACGCTTTCTCTTGATAAAATGTTTTCTACCTTGATTTTGAACAATCTTCCTAAAAGATGAGATTTTACATAATTTAACAAGCAATTACTAACACCAAACTCGTCTCGCAAACATCTTAAAAGATTTTGATACGGGACTGAATCAAAGGCTTTACTTATGTCAAATAATACAGCAACAACTTTAGTTGAAGTTCCATTTGTTTGGCACAATTCAAATCCATCACATATATATTCCTCAAAAAGCAGTAAAGCATCAACTGTGCTGCGGAATTTTCTAAACCCAAATTGTATATTTGACAGAAGTGGATCTATAAAGGTTTTTTAAATTTTTATTACTTGAACTTCAGACAATTTGGACACAATACTGGTTATTGAAATAGGACGAAAATCATTAGGAGTTAAATTTGTAAATTTGACTTTTTTGGTACCGGCGAAATTATAGTTTTCTTCCGTGCATCTGGAAAGAAACACTCGACCATTGACCGATTTATAAGTTTAGTTAAAGAACTCGTTAAGTAGGTGGCACATTGTTTTAAAACCTTAGGATGTAAACGATCTGGACCAGGCGATGAATTAGATCGCAAATTTAACAATTCCTTATAAAAAAACTCTTGTTCAAACAAAAAGTCTGCTGGCGTCGGTTCATAAGGAACATTTATAGGGTCTATGTCGTTTACATTTCAAAAACTAAAAAAAGCTTTTGAAATTTTCTCAGCCTTTTGGGCATTACGAACCGCAAAGGAGCCGTCTGGTCTACAGATTGAAGGTAAAGGCTCCTTTGATGTAAATCTAAGAAATTTAACTGTTTTCCAGAACTCCGCGGGATTTGTTACTTTCTGAAAGCTTTTATAAATAGTTTCACTCTTTGCAGCTGATATTAATTTCTGACATTTTTTTTTGTAAAGTTATAAATTTTTGAAAATTTTGTAAAAAATTTTTTTGACGGTAGTTTTTATACGCCAAGTTTTTAGCACAATTCAATTTTATTACATTATTACTTAACAAAAACGTCTTTGGCCTTATTTTGATAATTTTTGTGGAAATAAATCTTTGAAATATTAGGCTAATTTTTGAACTCTACTGTTAATTCAGATTCTAGGTAAGCGATTTCAAAACTAAAGGTATTTGGAGCTTTATATTGACAAATAATACAAAGTTTTGAATGATCAATTCAAAAAATGTTGTAGGCTACGCACTCAATTTTTGTAAATTTTTTATCAATTTGTACCTCATTACATTTAAACTTTGAGTTAACTAATATTTCTACCCCGCCACCGGCTGAACAACGATCTTTACAGAACTCTGAATATTTGTGATCGCAATTAAGGAAGCCATTGGGAACAGTATTTGATAACCACGGATTTGATTCTGTTAGGCAAACAACATCCGGATTCACGTTTCCTGTAAAACTCATAATTCATTAAATTTGTTTGAAATGCTTTGGACATTTATTAATAAAGTATAAAGATCTTTGTAATCTGTACCTAACCCCTATTTTTGAGTAGCGATATTTTCACAAATGCCAGAATTCTTAGGCTGTACAGTAGATGTAGACTCCAAACTATCATTCATAGTAATAACGAACGACTTTTGATTTGATCTCTTCAGGCTTGTTTAAAACTCGACGATGAGGATTAGAGAGGCAGACCGACCAAAACATAGGGCTCAAACCAAGTCGCTTCCCGAACCAATTCTCCAGGTTTGGTTTGGTATTTCTTTCCTAGTATACAGCACTGATCTGCTTACGTTCCAAAAAAGTGAAGGATGATCTCAAGTAGCATTTGTTAAAATCCAGGGAGGACTTGAGATTTTTTGCTCTGGAGAGGACATCAGATCGCTCTTTACTTCGTTGAGATTGTATTCATTGGTTTTTTTGCATAAAACGCAATACGCAAACAGCTCCAATGGAACAACCTAATACTGTTCGCTTAATAACAATATAAAGATGATATCAATAATATACAAATTAATAATAACATTGTTATAACATTGTCTCAGATTTCTACATACATTACAACAATCTTCTACATTATACATTATAACAATCTTTCTGAATTAAATTAATTGCTGATTTAGCTGAGATGTATAATTATATCTTTCACAAAACTATCAGTAAATCGGCTATAATCGATTAATGCTAAGAAGTTAAGAACTTAAACTCTTATTGCAGTGAAAGACGCAGTGAATGCCGTCTGTACTGGATTTTGAAAAATGCGCAAAAAAATCTTTATTTTTGAAATTTTCACGAGAAAATTCACTATTAAACAGACTAAAATCGTTGAAGTGAAAAAATTATTGGTATATTTAGGTACCACGGCAGTTTTGGAATGACTATATTTGTAGCTGAAGTGGTTTTCTTCATTTACATTCTCGTATTTCTCATCAAAGAAATTAAATCTGCCAGAAAAGAAGGGTTTAAAAAGTATATAAAGCTGTTCTGGACATGGGTTGAAATTTGTGTTATTCTTCTGTCGATTGCTCTATTAGTTGTTTACATCAATTTACGCCTTATTGAAAATTCAGTTTTAAAAGATTTTGAAAATTCACATGGTAAATTTTGTTTTTTTGTAAACCCTATTTTTATATGCACTAGATATTATTATTTATTTTGCAGAAAAAAATGTTTAATACACTTTATATGTACAATTTTTTTTATTGTTTTTGTTAAAATTTTTATTTGTATCTTTTTATGAATTCTTTTAGTTCGTTCATTATTCATAATTTTTGAATCAAAGTTTTTACATAGGAAACCTTTATGTAAGTTTGCAAGAAGCTGCGGCATGGGACGAAGCCTTTGGAGCTATTTTGGGTCTGATAACATTTCTCGCCACATCCAAACTGGCGCGATTACTGCGTTTTAGTCGAGTGATAACTTCAATGCAATCCACCATTGGCAAAGCTCAAACGTAAGTAATAAATATTTTTTTTTATTTTAAGTGTCCTTTGATACCTGGGACCTGTTTCATACAAACGTTTGTAAATTCTCGTTTTAAAAATATCCGCCTTTTTTGTAATGTACTTGATAGAGCATATACAGTCAGCGGAAGGGAGATGACGTGGTTGCGACCAATCACCGCAGAAGACTGCGCGGTGATACTCTCCCTGAATTACAAGTCAAAAAACGTTTATCGTTTAATTCACAAAAAAAATTTGTAAAATGAGAATTCGCAAAGGTTTTTATGAGGCAAATACCTGGGCCTGTTTCATAAAAACGTTTGTAAATTTAAATTTTACAAGTCTCCGCTTATTTTTTATAAAATTCATAATGAATGTTTTTCAACTTGAAATCCAAAGGGAGTACCTCAGCTTTGTGCTCTGCGCTAATTGGTTTTTCGCTTCTGCTAACTGAACGATATTTCCGTGCCTTATATTCTTTATAATTTATATTTTACAAAAAAATAGGCAGAGAATTCAAAAATAAAAATTTACAAACCTCGTTATGAAATATCCCTCTGGTCTTAATTCCTTCAATGAGATCCTTAAATAGTTAAAACGCTTTCGAGCACCGATAAATCTGTTTTGAAATTTTTTTTGTTACAAGAAATGAATGTTTTGGTTTTTTGTATTTCAAAATTAATAATGTAACTTTAAGCGCTCCCAGCAAATTTCCAAGTTTATCTGACAGCTCCAAGTTTCCTGGAGTTCCTGGAGAAAAACCCTATACATGTGGGTGCGTACGTGCGTGCGTGTTTCTATTTGTTTGTGTGAGTAATTTTATCAATAAACAATTTATAATTTAATAAGTGTTTTTTAGACAACTTTTGGGCTATACTGTGATGTTCTTCATAGTGTTCTTTTCGTTTTCGCTGGTTTTCTACCTTTTGCTGCATATAAATTTACAAAGATTTCAAAGTTTTATCAGGACGCTAGAAGTTTCATTTGGTATGCTTTGTTCAACTATAATTCTACGTTTTCATATTTTTACACTTAAACAAATAAACTAAACTAAATTTTTAAAAAGTTCAAATTTATATTTTTACAACGCGTTTTAATAGCAATTCCTATATTTAAGGCTCAAAAGTTATTATGTTTTCATTTCTAAACAAAAGAGTTGAAAACGTATTGACACATCAAAAACACCTACACTGCAACAGCGCAGTCATTGTGTCTTTACCATAACTAATCGTAAAGTTGTGCTAAATCATATAATATAACGCATTCCAGTGCAAAACCGTATTGCCTTGCCGATTCCATCTGAAATCACATACCCATCCTGAACCCAGATTGTCTGGTTTAACCCACATCCTAGCTACACTTCCAGCATTTAACCATAGTGCCCAGCTAATCTTTTTTGCTTTTCAATTTAGAAGCAGCCTGCCTGATTATTTCCTCGTCCAAGTTCTCAAAGCTTTCAGGAAATCTCCTGATTGAGTCCTATTGTGTATTTTTACACAGTACAACCGCAGCACTCATTAAAAACTAAATTAAAAACTCGATATTTTATTTTTTATTAAATACTAGTTTTTGCATGGTATTTGCACCTGATCCTGATGATGGCTATTAGTACCATAACAGCTGAAGTGTTTTTTATACTCCTGTAAATGGTACCTTTAAAAACTTTTTTCTTTTTTTATTTCTCGTTAAATAAACAAATTTATTTTGTCATGTGAATACATAGACAGGAAAGATACAAAAGCTAGTAAACGTTACAGCACTAAAATTTGTACCTACCTATATAAACAACAATCAGAAGAAAACCACTAAAACCAAAAAAATCCCGCAACAATAACCCACAAAAATGATTAATACTGTCAAAATATATTGTCAGTAGAATTCCGAACTTCACTGACAATACAGCTCACTCAACCAGCCTCAATCTTAATTATAATTATTGAATTTATTTTGAAAAAAAATAAAATTATTTGTTAAAAAGAGCTAAGATACATTTTCCTGAAATAACTCATGTAAATTACAAAAATCACGTACATTACTGTAAAAATTTTGTCAGTTTTGTTCACAGAAATCGGTACCTAAATCGTTCTAAAGCCGAATTGATTGTCAAAGTGCAGAAAATTCAGTTCTCGTAAAATGTTTTTGGCACAGCATATTCAAAATTATTATTGCGCAACCGAGCAGATTTTCTGAAATTTTGTTTATTAAAAAACAAGCCTAACTGAGGTGAATTTCTAAGAAAAGGTAACAGTAAATTAATCTTGAACGGAAGCTAGCAGCAATTTTAAAACAAATGATGAACACTCATTTTTTTGCATAGCCAGGAGGGGAGATTGATAGCCATTGTGATCATTTTCAAAGCAGAAAAAAAAAGGATTTTTCAAGTTTAATGTGATCTTTTAAAAAAATTGAGTTTAGACAGTGAAACCGTAAGACATTGATGGAAATGTATTACTAAAAAATATTTTGTTTAAAATGTGGGAATTGACGATTTTGCTTAGAGTTTTGACCAACGCGCCACTAGATTTAGGCAAATTAGCGCTTTTTACTTCATCATGTTTACCGTAAATTAGCGCTTTTATCTTTTATTCTACACTCAATCGTCAGTTTAATCCTAAAATCTTCATTTTCTTACCTTTTCCCCAAATTTTCGATTAGCAATAGCGGTAACGATAAACATAACAGTAGCCCTAATAGCAAAACCAAATATATACACACACATTAACACAAACACACGCACACACAAACATGGCACATACCGAATGCTGAAGCTAAAATTTTATTATAAATTGAACTTAATTTGCTAACTTATTTTAGGAATGATGCTAGGAAAATTCCGATTTCAAGATATTCGCCTTGTATCGCCAGTTTTGGCTCCACTATTCCTATTCGCGTTCTTGGGAGCTGTCGCAGTTTTTTATTTTGAAATTTTTGCCGCCATTTTAAACAACAACTTTGAAGAAGTAAATCACTTTTAACCATTAATTAGAATCTGAAAATAATTAGTTGGCAAAAAAATGTTTTAGTATTGGCACCTAGCACTGAAACTGGTTACACACATAAAGGATGCAAATATTAGCATTGGTGCCTGTGTGGAAAATACCCTAATAAGGCAAATTTTTTAAAGAAAGGAGCGGTAAAAAAAGCGGTGTAAAGAAAGCAGAAAAAAAGCGGAGATTGAAAAAGCCTCAAACTTTTCTTTAAATGAAAAGACTTTTAATAAAGACGTAAGAAAAACTAATTTATATAATTTATATTAATTTAAAATGTAATAATCTAAACGTTAAAGCATAAATATTGTTAATAACATGTGTATCTCTCCCTAAATTATACTACCACATTACTCATTTCATTTCCCCGATTGCATTTTATTTCTCAGATCAAAAAACTATGCAGCGTTAGTTGGGATAGATGACATGGGGAGTATAATTTAGGGAGATATTCATTTTATTAACAAACGCTTTACCAAACGGTAATTACATTATTATTATATTATTACATTTTAAATTAGCATTAATTATATACATTAATTTTTCATAATTTTAATTAAAAGTTGTTTTATTTAAAGAAAAGTTTGGGTCTTTTTCAATCTCCGTTTTTTTCCGCTTTGTTTGCACCGCTCTCTTCACCGCTCCCCTACCTTAAAAATTTTTTCTAATGCAGTATTTTCCGCATTTTCCAGCTTGGCATGGCTAGAAAAATGTTGTTATACATCGGCAACACATGGCAGTTTTCCATCTAGCAAACCAGTGGACAAACAGAGCTCTATTGTAAGTGAAGTTTGTACCACTGACCTTGCAGGAACGCCTCTGATGCTCATGTAGAACGTTAAATAGTAGGATCAATATCAGGCGACTTAAAAAATCCTTTAAATAAAGACCTATGAATTGGTGAACACTGCATGCAGTGAACATTCTAGCAGTAAATGTTTCAACATCATTATTAATGTTGGACGACGAGTCTGAAAAATGGAGGTGAAATTTTTTCGCCCTTCCTGGCTTGTCTTAGTGCCTGTCTTTTGCATAATCTGCATGGGGGGTTAAGTTTTAGGTAATGCAACAACAGTAACAATATCAATATGATATCACGACTTTCACATAGAGTGTCTTCATCGGGACTCGATCTTGCAAACTTCAGACAAGCATTTTGTCACTGCGCTAAATGTCACGATTTTGACATTCGGTTATAAAATAAATTATTTCTATATTTGACTATTTTTATCCATTGCATTAATGATTTCAACCAACTAATTATGTTTGTGGACTTTCTCACAAGAAATTTGAAAGAAACTTTTTTTAAAATAGTTTTAAGAGCTCTATTCGACACTTATAGCTGTTTTCAATGGACTCATAATAAAATTTTCCTTAATTTTGTTTTAAATTAATTAAAAACGCTTGTTTTTTAATGTCTATATTAATCAAAAATGGGTTTTTAAACATAAAAGCAAAAACAATTGAATTGCAAGTATAAGTAAGATTTTCTAAAATTGAAAGCGCTGTTTAATTGTACTTTGTTTCTATCCTCTGAATTGAACGTAATCTAGCATTATCAAGTGATATTTGCAAATTAAAGAGATATTGGCTATTCAACATCTACAGTTTTACCCTATGAGTTGAAAGCAACTAGAGTATTTACAGCTTAGCAGGTACTCACTGTTAAATTTAAATTTAAAACTTAACAGCGACTTTAAATTTAACACCAAATTTAAAATTTTGTTTTAAAGATTTCAAAGTGTTATGATTCTATTGTGTTTTTGTTTATTGTGTTGCTGTGTCCCGTATTTAAATATTAATGTATTCTAAAAACAAAATCTTTACCCCAATTCAGTTTTACGCTAATGAATGTTCTAAATTAAACTAGCAGCAATTCGTACGTGGAGAAATAATATTTAAAGTCCTCAAAAAAATTTTGGAGTTTTTGAAGAAGTGAAAATAAAATGGGACTTTGAAGCCAAAGTAGAAAAATGGTTTTGTGTTAGAAGATTAGATTTAAGCATGTAATTAGGCATAGGTTTTCAGATTTTCAAAATTTAATTTTGCAGTTAAGCAAACTTACAGCTTTACATTGTTCATTTTTGTTTTCAAATTCCAGATCCAAGTTTCCTACAGCACGACACTATGTCCAGCGAATTGGGCATTTTTCACCAACAGTAGGTTAATTCATCCAATAATTATATCAATGTATAGCTAACATTTAATTCTATACAATTAAAAACTTTTGTATAAATCAACAGTAGGGTTAGCGAATTATGCTCACCTGAAAATACTTTTTCCAGTCTCAATCAATTCTGAACAGACTATAGACTTTTTTTACATTTATACAGGTGCGAAATGACGTGGATGGGGAGAATGAGGATGACGAGATCGGCTCCTACATCCGCGACAAGATGCGGATCCTCATGGGTCTGGCGCCCAAACCCAACAGCGCTCTCATGGACCTGCAGGAGCAGAAGCACGATCCCTTGGACGTCATCCAGCAGAAAGTCAACCTGCTTATAACAAAGGCCGGTAAAGTGGCCTGCGATACGCCCTGGGATGTTGAGGTGAAATTTTGTACTTAGTGTTTTAATTAGTAGATATCAATTATATGTAGATAATAGTCCTCATGGGTCTGGCGCAAAACCCAACAGCGCCCTTATGGACCTGCAGGAGCAGTGCCACAAACCCTTGGACGTCATCTAGGAGAAAGTCAACCTGCTTATGACAAAGGCCGGTAAAGTGGCCTGTGATACGCCCTGGGATTTTGAGGTGAACTGTTGTTCTTAGTGTTTTAATCAGCAAATACCAATTATAAGTTGATAATAGTCCTCGTGGGTCTGTTGCACAAACCCAACAACGCCCTCATGGACCTGCAGGAGCAGTGCCACAATCTCTTGGATGCCATCCAGGAGAAAGTCAACCTGGTTATGACAAAGGCCGGTAAAGTGGCCTGCGATACGCCCTGGGATGTTAAGGTGAACTGGTGTACTTAGTGTTTTAATCAGTAGATATCACTTATAAGTAGATAATAGTCCTCATGGGTCTGGCGCCCGAACCCAACAGCACCCTCATTGACCTGTGGGAGCAGCGCCACAATCCCTTGGACGTCATTCAGCAGAAGGTGTTCTTGGACCTGAATGAAATTTCATTATTTGGCATTTAGCATTAAGTCTTCTAACTGATGAACAAAACTGGAAAATTGCACTTTTTGCAAAAAAATAAAAATGATACAAAATCGAAAGCCCACTTATCTGTTGTCCCTTGTATTTGACATGATTTAAACTGCCTTAGTTATAATGTCTTTTGCGAGCCCTCACTTAAAAATGATATTCCCGTTTTTTAAATGTAAAAAAAGTCCAGAAAGTTTATAGGGTAGTGCATTTAATTTTGGCACTTTTTCGTTTTTCCAATTACACATTGAATAACAAGTATAAGCTTAAATTAAAGAAAACTGTCCGAAGATAATGATAGGCTTTTAAATTTTTGTAAATAATGATTTTTTGACTAAGAAACAATCGATTGTTTGTAAAATGCCGAAATTAAATGCATACATTTAATTTCGGCAATTTTCTGTTTTTTTTAAAAACTGATTTAATTATATAAAAAAAACAAACTTTCGTGCAGTGAAACTTTTATGACGCAATGCAGTATGCTAAAAGTTTCAAAATGAGCTATTAAACATGAAAATCGGGCCATACAGTGAAAAGTTACATTAGAAAAACGAAAAAGTGCCAAAATTAAATACACTAAATTATAAACTTTTTGCGGACTCTTTTTTACATTTAAAAAACGGGAATATCATTTTTAAGTGAGGGGCTTGCAAAAAACATTATAACTAAGGCAGTTTAAATCATGTCAAATACAAGGGACAACAGATAAGTGGGCTTTCGATTTCGAATGATTTTTCGTATCAGCATTAATACGGCGTTTTTTACCCAA
>JASAMX010031550.1:0-25810 GCA_030248175.1 Microlaimidae sp. YZB2_3
TTCTTAATATATTTTTATAGTGGTTTATATGAACAAACCGGAAAAAAATCACTTGTCAAAAATAGGTATTCCAATGGGAAATTAGGAAACCGTTTGCAGTTTGTCATATAAAAACAGATGAATTTTAATAAAATTTTGTAGAAATTAAGTATATTGGTAGCAAAAAGCTTAAATTTTAAATTTGGTTCAATTTCGACGAGCACAATATTATAGAAATTTTTTCCGCAAAAAGTCGGCAAAGTTTCATGGTAATTTCTGTGTGGTATTTATCTTACCTCTCCTTGTTGCTCCCGCATGAAACTGAAGTGATTTACAAAATTAGATTTTAAGTTTAAAAACAAAAAAATGTATATTCACCAAGAATACACGGAATTTAATTAATAAAGAAAGAAGAATGAGAAATGAAGAACAAATTATACGGGCTATGTGTGGATCCAACCTAAATGCATACGTATGCATATGTTTATATGCATAATGTATGCATATGTTATGCATACGTATGCATAAATTCATATGCATACGTATGCATAAATTCATATGCATACGTATGCATATTTTTTTAGTTATATGCATACGTATGCATTTTTTTTTGAAACTTTTATGCATACGTATGCATTTTTTCTAACTTTTATGCATACTATGCATAAAAGTTGCAAAAGAACTGCATACGACTTTTCGGAAAAATGCATACGTATGCATATAAGTTGCAAAATATGCATACGTATGTATATTTTGGAAATTAATAAAAAAAGTTTTTTTTGTTTTTTAAGAAAATATGCATACGTATGCATATTTTGCAATATTTATATGCATACGTATGCATTTTTCCGGAAGTATATGCATACGTAAGCATTTTTTGCAACTTTTATGCATACATATCCATGAAAGCCCGAAAAAAAATTCATATAACTAAAAAATATGCATATTTATGCATACGAATTTATGCACTTATGCATATAAACATTTTCATACGTATGCATTTAGGTTGGATCCACACATAGACAGTATAATTTGTTCTTCATTTCTCGTTCTTTTTTTCTTTATTAATTAAATTTCATGTTAAATCTTAAAAATTAAAAATCTTAAAAATCTTAAAAATTAAATTTTACCTTTTCTGTATTTGTTGTAAAATTAGAAATTTCTAGATTTGTGTACTTAAAATTTTTTGTTTTGGTGATAAATAATGTATTTAAAATTTCGCATGATTTTAAACTTTAAGGTGTTATTTTTGGAACTACTGAATTACTAAATATTTTGATTAATTTTAAAATAGGGTATTTTAATCAAATTAAGACAAAGGAAAGCTTAAATTTAAAATTCTGTTCAAAATCAACCAGTAATAAAGAAATAGGCATATTTTTCCAAAAATCGGCTACAGTGGACATTTAAAAAACCACTCTTCAAAAAAAAACCACTTCTGAAAAAAAAACCACTTTTCAAATAAAAACCACTCTCTAAAAAACACTTTTATTTATATTTAAAAAAACCTTTTCCCATTGGTTAATACAATCTTTGTTTCTTCTGTTTGAACCAAAAATAAGTTTAAACAAACTAAAATAGTGATTTAACTCATTTTAAAATATTGGTTTTCAAACTCCGATTTTTGGGCAAAGTCATAACTTAGAAATCGGAGAAAAAGTAAGGCCGGTCTATTTTCAAAGGGGTATCCCTCAAACCCATTCATCGTACGTATTGTGTAAAACTGGAACCCCCAAATTTTAATAAGAAATCACTGTTATAACCAGCAAAAATTTTAACACACTAAATTTTATTTCCACACTATTCGGTTTCCAACGGCTCTAAAAACTACTTAATTTTTTAAATAAATTTTAAGTAATTTAGTTTTTTATGTTTTTTTTTGGATTGGCAAATGGCTTCGATCGATGACGTTCTGTTGTTGTAACAACTCAATAAAAAAAATTGTATGAATAAATAAAAACAAGAAGCTTTTCACGGGGAAATCTTTTTCCTGAGCCTTAATCAAATTTAATATTAAAAGCCTTCTTTCTGACATACGCTAATTTTTGAACGCCTGTTACGTAATACATAACCTCAGGGGATTAAGAAAACAAAAATAACAGCTGGATGTGCCTGCTGAACTTTAGGCGAGTAAATCTATTTTTTTAATTATGCAAATATTTTACACAAACAGACTGCACGCAAAAATATGATACAAGTTGATGAACGTATTTTCCGCCAGGACTTAAACGAAGCGAGACTCAAACGAATCGGGACTGAAACGAAGCGGGATTGAAACGAAGCGAGACTGAAACGAAGCGGGACTGAAACGCAGCTCGCGGTGATTTTTTTTTCGGGACTGAAACGAAGCGGGACTGAAATGAAGCGGGACTGAAACAAAGCTCGTGTTGATTTTTTCCGGGACTTAAACGAAGCGGGACTGAAAAGTAGCTGATTCGATATATTTTAAGTAAAAATAAAGGTAATCTTGAAAATTTTAATTTAAGTAAAGTAAGAGTAAAAATAATTTGGGATTTTTAATTTAAGTAAGGTAAAAGCTACAAATGCCCAGAAGTAGAGAATGTTCGAATGTGTGTTAAACAATTGTTTTAATTATGTGAAACAATCTACATGTCGATTTTTCATCAAGAAATAAAAATTGTGAACGCAAACCTGCTAGATATAATTATACATAAAACTGTCGAATTCCCGGAAATTTCGTCTTCTACAATACGTCTTTCGACATTTCGTCTTCAACAACTCGTCTTCGGGAAACTCGTCTTTTAAACATCTCGTTTTCGGAAAACTCGTCTTTTGGATACGATTTTGCACATTTCCTTTTTAAAAAATGAGTTTCTCGTATTTTGCGATTTAAAAAATAGATCAAAACATTTTTTTTCTAAGCCTAAACAAAACCTAAAAATCAAGCCAAATTTCACCATGATAAACATTTATTTAATGATTTGTTTCGAAAAACTGCGAACCTTAACCTAAGCGAAACTTAAAAATTAAGCAAAAGTGTATTGTAGTACATTTGTATTTAATTGTGTGCTTTTTGAATTAAAAAGTAAAAACCTTATTACTTTCCTAAGCCTAAGCGAAATCTAAAAATCAAACAAAACATTATGGTTTGGGCGGAAACTCGCCTGGAAATACGTTTACAAAATCGCATCCAAAAAACGAGTTTTCCTAAGACGAGATGTTTAAAGGACGAGCTTTCCGAAGACGAGATGCAGAAAACGAGATGTTTAAAAACAAAAATATGTAAAAGACGAAACTTCCGGATATCATTCGACAGTTTTATGTAAAATTATATTTAGGAGGTTTGCGTTCACAATTTTTATTTCTTGATGAAAAATCGACATGTAGATTGTTTCACATAATTAAAACAATTGCTTAACACACATTCGAACATTCTCTACTTTTGGGCATTTGTAGCTTTTACCTTACTTAATTTAAAAATCCCAAATTATTTTTACTCTTACTTTACTTAAATTAAAATTTTCAAAATTACCTTTATTTTTACTTAAAATATATCGAATCTGCTACTTTTCAGTCCCGCTTCGTTTAAATCCCGGAAAAAATCAACACGAGCTTTGTTTCAGTCCCGCCTCATTTCAGTCCCGCTTCGTTTCAGTCCCGAAAAAAAAATCACCGCGAGCTGCGTTTCAGTCCCGCTTCGTTTCAGTCTCGCTTCGTTTGAGTCTCGCTTCGTTTCAGTCCTGGCGAAAAATATGTTCATCAACTTGTATCATATTTTTGCGTGCAGTCTGTTTGTGTCAGTTAAAAGCATAATTAAAAAAATAGATTTACTCGCCTAAAGTTCAGCAGGCACAGCCGGCTGTTATTTTTGTTTTCTTAATCCCCTGAGGTTATGTTTTACGTAACAGGTGTTCAAAAATTAGCGTATGTTCAAAAATAAGGCTTTTGAATTAAATTTAATTAATGTGTCCAAAAAAGACTATAAAAAGCTTCTTGTTTTTATTTATTCATACAATTTTTTTTATTGAGTTGTTACAACAACAGAACGTCATCGATCGAAGCCATTTGCCAATCCAAAAAAAACATAAAAAACTAAATTACTTAAAATTTATTTAAAAAATTAAGTAGTTTTTAGAGCCGTTGGAAACCGTAGAGTGTGGAAATAAAATTTAGTTTGGTAAAATTTTTGCTGGTTATACCAGGGATTTCTTATTAAAATTTGGGGGTTCCAGTTTTACACAATACGTACGAATGGGGGTTTGAGGGATACCCCTTGAAATAGACGGGCCTTACTTTTCTCCCATTTCTAGGTATACCTTGCCCGAAATCCGGGAGTTTGAAAACCAATATTTTAAAATGAGTTAAATCACTATTTTAGTTTGTTTAAACTTATTTTTGGTTCAAACGGAAGAAACAAAGATTGTATTAACCAATGGGAAAAGGATTTTTTTTAAATGTTTACAAAAGTGTTTTTTTTCGAAAGTGGTTTTTATTTTAAAAGTGGGTTTTTTTCAGAAGTGGTTTTTTTCCCTTAGAGTCGTTTTTTAAATGTCCACTGTAGCCGATTTTTTGAAAACTTTGGCTATTTGTGTATTACCTGTTGATTTTGAACAGAATTTTAAATTTAAACTTTCCTTTGTCTTAATTTGATTAAAATACCCGTATTTTAAAATTAATCAAAATATTTAGTAATTCAGTAGTTCCAAAAATAACACCTTAAAGTTTAAAATCATGCGAAATTTTAAGTACATTATTTATCACCAAAACAAGAAATTTTAAGTACACAAATCTAGAAATTTCTAATTTTACCACAAATACAAAAAAGGTAAATTTTAATTTTTAAGATTTTTAAGATTTTTAATTTTTAAGATTTAGCATGAAATTTAATTAATAAAGAAAAGAAGAATGAGAAATGAAGAACAAATTATACGGTCTATGTGTGGATCCAACCTAAATGCATGCGTATGGAAATGTTTATATGCATACGTGCATAAATTCATATGCATAAGTATGCATATTTTTTAGTTATATGCATTTTTTTTCTAACTTTTATGAATATGTATGCATAAAAGTTGCAAAAAAATGCTTACGTATGCATATACTTCCGGAAAAATGCATACGTATGCATATATATATTGCAAAATATGCATATTTTCTTAAAAAAACAAAAAAAACTTTTTTTATTAATTTCCAAAGTATGCATACGTATGCATATTTTGCAACTTATTTGCATACGTATGCATTTTTCCGAAAAGTATATGCATACGTATGCAGTTCTTTTGCAACTTTTATGCATAGTATGCATAAAAGTTAGAAAAAATCCATACGTATGCACAAAAATTTCAAAAAAATGCATATGCATATACATTGCGGAAAAATGCATACGTATGCATATAACTAAAAAAATATGCATACGTATGCATATGAATTTATGCATACGTATGCATAGAAAAAAAAAAGAAAGAAAAAGAAAGAAAAAAAAGAAAAAAAAAAAATGAATTTATTTTAAAAATAAAAATAACCAAAAAACAACCCCACCAACACAAAAAATCCACCCCACCACCACCCCCACCCACCCCCCACCCCCCTCCCCGCATACGTATGCATAACATATGCATACATTATGCATATAAACATATGCATACGTATGCATTTAGGTTGGATCCACACATAGCCCGTATAATTTGTTCTTCATTTCTCATTCTTCTTTTCTTTATTAATTAATTTTCATGTATTCTTGGTGAAATATATTTTTTTGTTTTTAAACTTAAAATCTAATTTTGTAAATCACTTCAGTTTCATGCGGGAGCAACAAGGAGAGGTAAAATAAATACCACACAAAAATTACCATCAAACTTTGCCGACTTTTTTCGGAAAAAATTTCTATAATATTGTGCTCGTCGAAATTGAACCAAATTTAAAATTTAAACTTTTTGCTACCAATATACTTAATTTCTACAAAATTTTATTAAAATTTTATCTGTTTTTATATGACAAACTGCAAACGGTTTCCTAATTTCCCATTGGAATACCTATTTTTTGACAAGTGATTTTTTTCCGGTTTGTTCATATAAACCACTATAAAAATATATTAAGAAACAAATTTTAAACACAGTATAATTTATAATGCTATTATAAAAACTTTTGATCAATAACAAAACTTTTATTTATAACGACATAATTTACAATTTTATACTCTAATTTACAAAATTAAATATACAGATTATATCTGATAGGTAAATGTCTTAAAATAGAGTTTTCTAAATTCCACTAATTTGCTTTGTTGGTCAAGTTTTCTGGCAATCATTTCCAAATGTCGGCCATTTCTTCGAAACAAACGCGTACCCTGAAAAGAAAACCAAATAAACAGTTTATGTCAAAACAAAATCAAACTCTTATCGTATAATACATAAAACTTTCAAAGAATTAACGGTTGGCTTTTATTTATGTTTAAGTTTTTTTAAGTCTTTTTTTACAAGGTAAAGCAGATATACAGGGTTTAAAGCAGATATATAAATTAAAACAGTTAAAAAATAAACGTATTTGTAACATTCAGAAACAAAATATTATAAAACTAAAACTAAAATAAACAATTTCGGAAACTCGTAGCAATTTTCTGTATTGTTTTTTACCTCATCAATAAAGATTTGGTGTGAGATAGAAATAATGTAAATCACAATATTACGCGATTCCATTCGCTCTTGTCAAGTATTTTTTTTTGAAAAAATTTAGAAATAATTTACACTATTTTTCCAAATTTATTTTCAGGTTTTTATGAAATACTTAAGTGTTGCCAAACGTACTCCTAACGGTACTCCGCTGAGTTTAAGCTCCGGATGAATTTGCATATAGGTGATATTAGTGATGAGCATGTTATGTTGCAATGCACCTAGTTCAATCGTATTAAGTCCTAAAAACAAACACATATGCGTTGTGAAAACCGACATAAACGAAAAACTTTATGGTTTTAAACAAAAGAGATATTTTTATAAAGGTGAAAAATTAAGTACAAATTTAATAGTGGATTTTCAAAAACAAACCAAAAAAATCGACAATACAAAATTTAGATAATTTAGATAATTCATGTGTTTAATATAGTTAACTAGCAATTAGTCGTGAAAATGCTTGAAAAAGAGCAGAAAAAAATCATGCTCAATTTTTTTAAAATCGCGAATGCCTTTTCTGGAAATTTAAGTTGAAAGGTTATGTTTCAAGAAATAACAATACAAAAAAATGAAGATTTATTTTTGTATTTCAAGATGTTACCCGAAGCTCCCAACTGTGAAGCTCCGGAGCAGAGCTCCACTTTTTGGAGCTACCTAGCTTTGCAGCTCCGCCCTATTTTTGTACTAATTTTGTGAAAAAAACAAAAAGCTATGCCATAGATTGTTTAGTCAAAAATTTTTAGTAAGCTAATTTTTTTGAAACTTAAGGCTGGTTTATATTTATGACAAAAGTCTATTGGACTTTGTCCAAAGGACAAATACAGCGTATAAACGTCCTTTGGACTTTGGCCAAATTACAAAGTTCAAAAGACAAAATCCAAAGGACAAGGTGTTCATACTTTTTGTCCTTTGGACTTTTCCCTTTGGATTTTGTACTTTGGACTTTGTCCAAAGGACAAATTCTAGGCAGCGTTTACACTTCGTCCGTTCCAAATTAAGGACGTTTTGGCCTATCCAAAGGACGTTTTGGCTTTTCTAAAATTGTCCTTTGGATTTTGTGCAAGTGTTTTGTCATAAGTATGAACCAGCCTTTATTAAAACCAATAAAAATAACCCTAATAATGCAAATAAAATAACTTAAAACATATTTTAAGCTTAAATAAGCTTTGAAAAGGGCTGAAAATTTGAAAAGCTTAAAAAATATCTGAAATATTGTTCAATGCGCAACACAAACAGACAGGCATGGTCATAGACCACATGGCTGCGGCAGACACGCAAACTTGTATACCTTCATTGCTGGTGCAAGTCATGGAAACTTGAAGGGGTCTAGACTTGGGTTTTAACGTCATGAACCCAGTTATAACGCGGACGTCATTTGGATCTCGTATATTGGTACTTGTTGAGCTGAAAAAAGATGAATAATTATTGGAATAATAAAAAGATGGAAAATCTCGATTTTTGGAAAATCGAGATTTTCCAAAAATCCGGAATAGGAACCGGAACCGGAATTCCAAATTTTTCCCGGAAAATCCGGAACCCGGAACCGGAAATGCGTATTAAACTGTGAAACTCCCGGAACACCGGAATCAGAACCAGAACCGGAATTGAGATTTGGTTTTCCAAAAATTCGGAACAGGAATGCCTATTAAACTGTAAAACCCCAGGAACACCGGAACCGGCATCGAAATTTTCCAAAAATTCAGAACAGGAACCGGAACCGGAATTCTAAATTTTGCCCGGAGCATCCGGAACCCGGAACTAGAACTGCCCATTACTAATAAAGCAATAATATTAAAAGGCTTTTGGTAGTTTTACTATTATTTTAAATGTGGCGATGATAATAAAACTAAGAAATATAAAATATCTTATAGATAAAACTTGAACGTTTCGACTTCAAGTTCAGGTGTAAGTTCAAATGTTCACGTTTTATAAATAAAATATTTCAAATCTATCAGGTTTATTATCATCGCTACTTTGAAATTTCTATTCCTCAATAACAATTTTATTTTATTTTACTTCATTTATTTAGCATAAAGCAGAATATAGTGCCGATATGACTTCGAGATAACTCTGTAAACAAATACTGCACATGACTGTATAGCATCAAACGATAAATATTATCAGAGTAAAACTGTCATAGTCGGGACTCGATCTGGGTACACAAAACGAATGCATCCTGTCTAGTGGTTTGCCCCGGAGCTCCGAGCTCCGGAGCAGAATTCCACTTTTAGGAGCTCCGCCCTATTTTTTTGTACTAATTTCGTAAATAATTTAAAAAGGTGAGTTATATATTATTTTGTCGAATTTTTTTTGCAAATTAATTTTTTTTCAAGACTTTTTTAATACGCTAGAAATAGTCTTAATAATGCAGATAAAATAACATTAAATGTATTTACAGATTAAATAAGCTTAAAATTGCTCATTTAATGGGCGGAGCTCCGGAGCTCCAGAGCTCCCTCCGCTTTAAATTTCCGGAGCTTCGGAACATGATATTGAAAGATCACTAGGAACATCACTAGTTCTGTCACTCTGCCAAAACCTCGACTAAAATCATATTATTAATTAAAGGTGCGATCCGCTAGATGGCGGTTGAGAACACATTCGAAATAGGGTAGTGCATTTAATTTCGGCACTTTTTCGTTTTTCCAATGTAACTTTTCACTGTATGGCCCGATTTTAATGTTTGATAGCTCATTTTGAAGCTTTCACAATACTGCGTTGCGTCATAAAAGTTTCACTGTACGAAAATTGTTTTTTTACTTAATTAAATCAGTTTTTAAAAAAACGGAAAATTGCCGAAATTAAATGTATGCATTTAATTTCGGCACTTTACAAACAATCGATTGTTTCTCAGTCAAAATATCACCATTTTCAAAAATTTAAAAGCCTATTATTATCTCCAGACAGTTTTCTTTAATTTAAGCTTCTACTTGTTGTTCAACGTGTAACTGGCAAAAAGTTACAGCTAAAATGCCAAATGGTATCAAAATGAGCAAAATTTGGGAAAAAAGTGCATTTAATTTCGGCACTTTTTAAAAGGACCCCCCTAATCGAGCTTAAGTGCATTGCTATGACCCCTACACATTTCAACATTGTCTTTTAGCTATTTACAGCTACAATTTAACACTTGACTACTTAATTCAACCCGTTTTTACCTACAGCAATATGGTGCCGAAATTACACGATTTTATTTTATAACGATTGCTCACCACAGACGCAACGTAGAACCACGGGGACTAAAAATTCGGAAAATAGACTAAATTTTACCAGGACAGTTTAATTTTTAAACCAATTTATTGCGTAATCATGAAATGCCCACGTTCTAAAAACGAGTAACAATTTTATTTTTTATAAATCACACAATTTCACATAAAAATATCACAACATAACAAATAAAAAGCTTACGACTGTCATCTACATATAATTAGCTCTCATTTGAGCTATCAAACGTGGTATTCCGTCCAGGATTACCAAAGATATAGTCCAAAATCAAAAATGCCCAATTGGGAAAAGTGCCGAAATTAAATGCACCACCCTATTTTGTCTAGTTTTTTCAACGAAGTTAATTTACCCGGTTTTATTTTATGTGTTCCTTTGGTCAGGCGATCAAAAACTGGGTAAACAAATTAATGTCGCAAATTTACTGGTTCATAATACTGCGATCAAAAAATGGCAATAATAATACTAAAAAAATGCAAATTACGTCAGTTTTTAAAAATATCAGCCATTTTGCATACTTTACATTGATTGTAAAGAGTCAACGCAATTTGCGTAACGAAGCTCTTGACCATGATATTGAAGAGTGGAAACATCACAATCTCAAACATACCTTATTTCAATTGAAGGGGTTCCGAACATCGGCACAGGGGAAGGTCGAATGTCCAAACTTTCGATGTAGGTGTCCGTGGGGGAGTTGAAATCCACCGGAAAACGATGATGGGAGCCGAAATTGTTCTCCCATCTGCCCAGAAGAAAAAAGAAGGGCTCCAGAACGGGAGGCAGTGTTTCATTCGATAAAACTGCAATCAATATTTTTCATAAAAAAACAATAAACATAGTTTGCAATCGATAGTTGGGTCGGGACATCGACCGTACCCCAAAATCGATAAAAATATAATCGTGAAACTTTATCGCTTGAGCTCTGTAATGCAAAGCGTCCTTTGGCTAGATTCTTATAGTTATTATTTTATGACTTTCACAATAATAATAAGAAGAACAAATCATTTATTTTGTCAGTAAATACTAATTTACAATAATAATTATAAAAACAAAAAAAGCGCGAAAAGAGGTACATAATGCAATTAATTTACTGCATTTAAATCGAACATGTCTGGAGACCTTGAAAACTAAATTTAAAGATGAAGCAGTTATATATTTTAGAAAATTATTCCAAACTCTAACAGTTCTTTGCGAAAAATTATCCAAAATTATTGACTGATTGATATTTATGTTTATTATACCTTTGAAGGAACAGGGATAGAAACGAGCGCTAGTTTAAAGTTGATAAAACGGCTAGATTTAAGCTTCGATGTACTAATTGACTAAAAAAGTTTCGAAAAAAATTGCAAAAGATAAAATAGAAATATGCATAAAAACCACCGGTTTTAACCAGAATTACCCTATAAGTATATATACAGGAAAACTTTCAGATAATTTCAGCTTCAAGTAAACTTTCTTGTTTAATATTATTAGATCAATCATTTATTTGACAGATAAATTTAAAAGTAAAAAAAAACTTAGTGCAACATTTGGGATTTAATAATGCGATAAACTCACATTAGATATATTAAAAGTCGATATTTTTAGTTTATGATGGGATTATAATTAGATCATAATGTGTTCTGTTTTTTTTCAATTGGTTCAAACTTTTTCCATTATAGATTATAAATATATTCTTACTTAATTTGCAGCCTAATTAAAAGCGAGAGATCCACTATTTCTTTAGCTTGTGCTTTTTTTTGCGGGGATGTTGCTACTCAAAGTAATAACAAAAAAAGCGAATTTTCGTACTTTGTGTCAGTAAGAATGTAATGATGTGAACATAAAAAACCACCGACCACAAACCGACCAAGGTAAAATTACAAAATTTAGCTTTGCTGTCCATACTTTTTGGAGAAGTCACATCTCCGCGAAAAAAAAAACACACGCTATAAAGAAATAGTGGATATGAGCCGTATTTATAAAATTTTCGAAACAAAATTTTGGACGTAGTCACTAGTGTTGTAAAAAGTTACTTTTACTTAAAGTAATAAAAGTAACGGATTTTGGATTACTTTTACTTTTACTCGACGTTTGAAATTTAAATTACTTTTACTCTTACTCGACTTTTAAAGAAGTTTCAAATACTTTTACTTTTACTCTTACTCGGATTTTCCACTGCAAATATTTAAATTAATTGTCATTCTTCAAGTATATAACCCAATTTTCCGGTCACCGGAAAGATAGATTGTTTAAAACTGTTGTTTTTCAAGTAAATTATCGTAATAAAACTCACAAATAACATTTATCGTAGACTTTATACCTTAATTTTCCTAAGCAACCTAAGCAAAACCTTAAAAGCAAGCTAAATTTAATGTTTTGTTTGATTTTCAGGTTTTGCTTAGGTTGCTTAGGAAAACTAAGGCCTATAGTCCAGGATTAAGGTTGTTTATGAGTTTTATCATGATATCTTTTAAAATTTATCACTTTGTCTAAGATTTATTAAAAAAATAATATTAATTTAATGGGTTGTTTTTAAAAAATAACGGTTTAAAATATATAGTTCGTCCATGTTTAAAGTAGTCATCCTGTATTTTCTTTCCGGTGACCGGAAAATTGGGTTATACTTGAAGAATGCCAATTAATTTAAGTAAAATGTAAGTAATTTCAATGGGTAGATTCCCTATGGGCTTGTTGTAAAGTGAATGGCAGAATAAATTTTTTGAGCCGCTAAACACGCTAAAACCATTTATTTTGACTAAAAACGTTATTAAAATGTACTCATACATAAAATAAGCAAAAAACTTCAGAACAAGAGCTACAATGGAACTCCAAAAACCGGTGTTTTGCTCCTTTCAAAATTACTTTTACTAAACTTTCACTCTTACAATTTTTTAAAAAAATTGGTCTTACTTTTACTTTTACTTTACTTAAATAACATTTTGACCATTACTTTTACTATTACTTTACTTAAATTAAAAAATCACAAATTACATTTACTCTTACTTTACATAAATTAAAATTTTTCAAAATTACTTCTATTTCGACTTAAAATAATCCAAAATCAAGACACTTTTACAACACTAGTGGTCACACCAACGTGATCTTTCTGTAATGTCACACTCCGCAAAAAGTAGAACACCACAGTTATGACGTTTTTTACTATAAGTTAGATATTAGCTTAAATATTAATTTTTGTCTGAGAAAAATATCGTGCGATCAAAAGCTCAGATTATGTTGTGTCCAACGGTAATAATTTATTTCAATGCTTACCGGTTGTTTTATTTTGAAATATAGTTCGATGAATTTAAAGCTTAAAAACAGTTATAGACCATTAAAAAAATTGATTCTTTCAGTTTTTGCTGCAATTTCATAGAAAATTAGGGAAAGAAAAGAAAAGAAAACTAGGGGGGTTTGAAGTAAAACGTAATTCAAAATTTTAGGAAAATTAAAAAAAATCAATATTTTTAAAAGAAATGCAAATAAAAAAAATCCTGAATTAGTTTTTTAATAAGAGAAAAATCAAAGTATTATATAGACTTGTTTCTAATTATTTCCAAACTTTGATTAAAACCTGAAAAAATCAATTTTTTTATTTAATTTTTTTGATTTAACGCCGAAAAACTACACATTAAACCGTGGCATTTAAAAAGAGGTTTTAATGCCAAGTGGTTAGAGTGTACGGCCCGCCCCCCGGGGGGGGCCCGCCCCCCCCCCCCCCGCTTTTTTCTTTTTTTTTTGCTTTTTAATTAAAAAGTGTTTGTTATTCAAGATACACCTAATCGGAAATTAAAAAAATAGATATATTTTGGTAATAAATTTTATTAACGTATTTTTGACACGTATTTTATTGGTGTCATTTGATAATTGTGGACGAAAACAATTTTCTAAATAAATAAATGTCAAAAAGTAAAATAGCAGGTAAAATTACTCTCGTAAAAATTAATTAGAAAAGATATGTCGTCAAAATTTAACTGTGGTGGCCTTAAGGCTAGGGGACTGGTAAAGTTAAAAAATTTTGTTTGTCCAGCGTTTTTAGTATTCATGCAACAGTAAGGGATAATTTTTTAAATAATTTTAATAATTTTTGTATCCACGACCGCGCCTAAAGTTACCATGCCACCAGACCATGGTCCCATGAATTGCCCACGGTCTCATAATTGCTACATCCGCAATTTTCGCGTTTTTTGTTGTGAAATTTTTTAATTAATTGGATTAATGTCGAATAAACGGTTTTTTCTAAAGTATTTTATTCGTGTGATTCTGCATTATCAACATTTTCCATATGATAATAATTTGTTTATACATTTATCACCACATAATATACTTTGCATTTTCTTAGTTTGATGAAATGTCATTTTAAAAAATCATACCTACATCAATCTTTGCCACAAAGAAATCGCCACTTTTTCAAACTTATAGTTGTTTCTTACACATACAAATATAACCTTCTGAATTTAGAAAAGCTGCGATTTCGCGCTTGTCAGAAGATTACTGTGTGTTTTGATTTTTTCAATTGATATTTCATCAAACGAAGAAAAACTTAACAGTGCTGTGTAATTAGATCAATGTATAAACAAATCATTATCATATGGTAGAAATTTTTATTCAGTGAGCAGCTGGCCAAATCAAATGCAAATTTCCTATATTCCACATAATGTCCATCTCAGATTAGTCCACATTCTTTCCGTCTAAACATACGCCTGGGGGAAAATCGCCCCTTTTTCCTGCTCTATTTTAAGAGAATTTTTCAAGGCTAGTTTAATCAAAAATATATAATAAAAGGAAAAATGAGACACTTATAACAAACTGCTGCAAAAAAGGTCCGATTTAAATGGAACTTTTCAAATTCTTGTCCCATTTAAATGAGATCTCATCATTCAACGGGAATCCATTTAAATAGGATCCCATTTAAATAGGCCCCATCAAATGGCACTCATCAAACGGGATCCCATTCAAACGGATTCGATTTGAAATGGAATCCCATCTCAACTTGGATCCCATTTAAATGGCATTCCATATAAATAGGACCCATTGAAATGGGATCCCATTTAATTAGGTCTTATTTAAACGAGATTCCATTGAAATGGGATCCGATTTAAATGGGACCAAAATCCAAAGGTCCCATTTAAATGTAAACTGGTCCCCATCTAAATGGGACCGTTTTTTGCAAAGCAGTTTGTTCTAAAGTGTCTCATTTTTCCTTTATTATATATTTTTGGCTTAATCAGGGAAGAGCGCAGAGCGGTCTTTCCCTTATATTAAATGGGTTAAGCCACTGCGCAGTTAACCGTTGTTGATGGCGTATGCTGAAAAAAGAAATTCGTGAATAGCTCCCTCAATCATCAAAACTGTATATTTTTTATAACCATACAATTTCTCATATTTTTCTTATATTAAAAACCTGGTTTTCATGTTAATTAGCTTAATTTCCTTAACTTTTAGCCTTTCGTGTTTGTTTGTTTTTTTATTTTTGGGGTCCCCCAAAAAATTTTTGCTTTATTTAATATTTGGGGTAGATTTTTTGAACATAGATGCAAAATTGGCCACACACCTGCATTCCATTTTAATATTTTGCTCTAATATTCGTAGTTAATTCTGTGCTTATGTGAAAAACGTTTAATGTTTTTTCTAAGTTTTGCATTGAGTATTAGGGCACTTGTGTCCCACCGATTTAACTGAATCAATTACGTATTTAGTAACTTTACAACTTCAATTTCTGGAGGTTATTTTTTTTGGTTTTGGTTATAATTACTGACGTATTTATAAAAAAAACCGCTAATGCCTATGAAAGAAAAAACAAATCAACTAACTGCTCAGTAATAGCCGAACGGCAACAATAACAATTTTTAAAATTGTGTTTTAAAAAAAATTCTGGGGTGAAGGAGGTCACAGCGCAATAAAGCTCAACGTGCCGCTTTCAAAATATTACACAGCAGTAATAAGTTATTTATTAAACATGTGTTCGTCGCTCCCTTTATTTTTCTTAATATTATTTTAAGTTAAATAAACACATAATGTTTATTAACAAGCTGTAAACCTCGCGTGCTCGCTTAAAAGTTAGTTAAATTTGATCGAATTTTGTATATTACTGAAAGCCTGGAATTTAAATTTTTAAAACGCTAACTGCTCAGTTTTGATTATTTGTCTTTGTCTCAACATTTATATATGGTAAGCCATGTCGCGTCTAGAAATATGGGGGTCAATTTAAGCTAGTTTTTTAAAGAAGGAATGCAAATAAATTTCTCCTTTTTAGATTTTTTTTTGCATCAAATAGACAATACAGGACTTAAAGCCTCAGTACTCCAACACTTAACGTTCCGTGTTACATAAACACTTGCTGACTTTACTTCTGCAACTCACTTAAGGCGTCGTATTTTTATAACATCAACAAAACGAGAGTTGTTACAGATACTAAAAATCTTGTACAATAAACGTCTTTTTCTAAAAATATATTTTTTTTTGATTATTGAAATACTTGTATTAATAGTATTAGGTTTGCAAAAAATTTCTATAAATTTTATGTTGTTTACTCTATTTTTTTTATAAAAAATGATATCTAATCCAATGTTTAAAAGACGGAAATCTTAGCAAAAGACGAAACAAAATTTTGAAAAAAAGCCTTATATTAAATGGAATAATAAAAAGCTACAATATGTCTAAAAACTTAATGCCAGAAAAGACTGAAACAGGTCTCTTTAAAACAGGCAAAATAAGAATACATTATATTAAATTTTCAGAAAAATATGAGGAATTGTATGGTTATAAAAAAATTATACAGTTTTGATTGCCAAAAGAGCTATTCACGAATTTCGTTTTTTCAGCATCCGCCATCAATCAGTTAACCGCGCAGTGGCTTAACCCATTTAATATAAAGGAAAGAGCACGGAGCGCTCTTTCCTGATTAAGCCAAAAATATATAATAAAGGAAAAATGAGACACTTAGAACAAACTGCTTGTAAAAAACGGTCCCATTTAAATGGGACCTGGTTCCATTTAAATGGGACCTTTGGATTTTGGTCCCATTTAAATGGGATCCCATTTAAATGGAATCTCATTTAAATAAGACCTAATTAAATGGGATCCCATTTAAATGGGACCATTCCTATATGAATTCATTTAAATGGGATCCCATTAAATGGTGATCCCATTGTAACGGGATCCCATTTAAATGGATCCCATTTAAAAGTAAGTCCCATTTAAATGGGGCCTATTTAAATGGGATCCTATTTAAAATGGGATCCCATTTAAATGATGGGATCTCATTTAAATGGGACCAAAATCAAAAAGTCCCACTCAAACGGGACCTTTTTTTACAAGCAGTTTGTTATAAGTGTCTCATTTTTAATTTATTATATATTTTTGAATGAACTCAGCCTTGAAAAATTCTCTTAGATTAGAGCAGGAAAAAGGGGCGATTTTCCCCCAGGTGTGTATGTTTAGACAGAAAAGATGTGGACTAGTCTGAGATGAACATTATGTGGAATATAGGAAATTTGCATTTGATTTGGCCAGCTGCTCACTGAATAAAAGTTTCTACCCCAGCACATCTTTGCGTTTTTACCATTTATCAATATGTTGCATTTTTTTAGTTTGATGCAACATGATCCTAAAAAATCAAAACACACAGCAATCTTTGACAAGCGCGAAATCGCCACTTTTTCAATTAGAAGTTTATATTTGTATGTGTAAGAAACAACTATAAGTTTGAAAGAGGGGCGATTTCTTTGTGGCAAAGATTGATGTCAGTATGATTTTTTCAATTGACATTTCATCAAACTAAAAAAAATGCAACAGTGCTGTGTGATTAGATCAATGTATAAACAAATTATTATCATATGGAAAATGTTGATAATGCAGAATCACACGAATAAAAAACTTTGCAAAAACCGTTTATTCAACATTCATCCAATTAATTAAAAAATTTCACAACAAAAAACGCGAAAATTGCGGATGTAGCAATTATGAGACCATGGGCAATTCATGGGACCATGGTGTGGTGGCATGGTAACTTTAGGCGCGGTCATGAATATCAAAAATTATTAAAATT
Source organism: Microlaimidae sp. YZB2_3 (assembly GCA_030248175.1). Lineage (NCBI taxonomy): Eukaryota > Metazoa > Nematoda > Chromadorea > Desmodorida > Microlaimidae > Microlaimidae sp. YZB2_3. The sequence goes on from JASAMX010031550.1 coordinate 17,854, forward strand.
ATTAAAAAATTATCCCTTACTGTCATGAATATCAAAAACGCTGGACAAACAAAATTTTTTAACTTACCAGTCCACTAGCCTTAAGGCCACCACAGTTAGATTTTGACGGCAGATCTTTTTTAATTAATTTTTACTAAAGTAATTAGATCTGCTGATTCAATTTTTGACATTAATTTTTCTGTAAAAAATTGTTATCGTCCACAATCATCAAATGACACCAATAAAACACATGTCAAAAATACAAAACATTAATAAAATTCATTACCAAAAATATTTTATTTTTTTCATTTCCGATTTAGCGTATCTTAAATAATGGACACTTTTTTTAATTAAAAAGCTAAAAATTAAAAAGAAAAAATGCTGCGGAGGGGGAGACTCGAACCTACACCCTCGAGGATTCGAGCCGTACACTCTAACCACTTGGCTAATGAGTCAAAGACGATTTTGTTCTAAAAGAAACGGTTTCAAATGTAAGGTGAGTCTCCGAACGTCAATTAAAAAAATTTTCAATGAAAATTAAAAATCAATTGATTTGCTCAGATTTTAACTGGAAAATATGGAAATAGTCAGACCAATAGGTCAAATTGCTACTTTGAATAGTATTTTATTAAAAAAACTAATTCAGGATTTTTTTTTATTTGCATTTCTTTTAAAAACATCGATTTTTTTGATTTTTTTAAAATTTTGAATTACGTTTTACTTCAAACCACATCTAAAAGTTGCCCCCTTTTTTTCTTTAACTTTCTATAAAATTGCAGCAAAAACTGAGCGAATCAAATTTTTTAAATGACTAAAAACTGTTTTTAGAGCTTTAAATTCATCAAAATATATATCAAAATATAACAACCGGTAAACAATGAAATTATTACCGTTGGATACATCATAATCTGGGCTTTCGATCGCACTACGCTTTTGTCAGACAAAATTAATACCTAAGTTGATATCTAACTTTTTGTAAAATTCGTCATAATTGTGGTGTTCTACTTTGCGGAGTGTGACGTACAGAAAGATCACGTTGGTGTGACCACTAGTGTTGTAAAAAGTATTGATTTTGGATTATTTTAAGTAAAAGTAAAAGTAATTTTGAAAAATTTTAATTTAAGTAAAGTAAGAGTAAATGTAATTTGTGATTTTTTAATTTAAGTAAAGTAAAAGTAAAAGTAATGGTCAAAATGTTATTTAAGTAAAGTAAAAGTAAAAGTAAGACCAATTTTTTTAAAAAAAGTAAGAGTAAAAGTATAATAAAAGTAATTTTGAAACGGAGCAAAACACCGGTTTTTGGAGTTCCATAGCTCTTGTTCTGAAGTTTTTTGCTTATTTTATGTATAAATTGTCATTTTAATAACGTTTTTAGTCAAAGTAAATGGTTTTAGCGTGTTAGCGGCTCAAAAAATTTTCTTCTGCCATTCACTTTACAACAAGCCCATAGGGAATCTACCCATTGAAATTACTTACATTTTACTTAAATTAATTGGCATTCTTCAAGTATAACCCAATTTTCCGGTCACCGGAAAGAAAATACAGGATGGACTACTTTAAACATGGACGAACTATACATTTTAAACCGTTATTTTTTAAAAACAACCCATTAAATTAATATTATTTTTTTAATAAATCTTAGACAAAGTGATAAATTTTAAAAGATATCATGATAAAACTCATAAACAACCTTAATCCTGGACTATAGGCCTTAGTTTTCCTAAGCAACCTAAGCAAAACCTGAAAATCAAACAAAACATTAAATTTAGCTTGCTTTTAAGGTTTTGCTTAAGTTGCTTAGGAAAATTAAGGTATAAAGTCTACGATAAATGTTATTTGTGAGTTTTATTACGATAATTTACTTGAAAAACAACAGTTTTAAACAATCTATCTTTCCGGTGACCGGAAAATTGGGTTATATACTTGAAGAATGACAATTAATTTAAATATTTGCAGTGGAAAATCCGAGTAAGAGTAAAAGTAAAAGTATTTGAAGCTTTAAAAGTCGAGTAAGAGTAAAAGTAATTTAAATTTCAAACGTCGAGTAAAAGTAAAAGTAATCCAAAATCCGTTACTTTTATTACTTTAAGTAAAAGTAACTTTTTACAACACTAGTGACTACGTCCAAAATTTTATTTCGAAAATTTTATAAATACGGCTCATATCCACTATTTCTTTATAGCGTGTGTTTTTTTTTCGCGGAGATGTGACTTCTCCAAAAAGTATGGACAGCAAAGCTAAATTTTGTAATTTTACCTTGGTCGGTTTGTGGTCGGTGGTTTTTTATGTTCACATCATTACATTCTTACTGACACAAACTACGAAAATTCGCTTTTTTGTTATTACTTTGAGTAGCAACATCCCCGCAAAAAAAAGCACAAGCTAAAGAAATAGTGGATATCTCGCTTTTAATTAGGCTGCAAATTAAGTAAGAATATATTTATAATCTATAATGGAAAAAGTTTGAACCAATTGAAAAAAAACAGAACACATTATGATCTAATTATAATCCCATCATAAACTAAAAATATCGACTTTTAATATATCTAATGTGAGTTTATCGCATTATTAAATCCAAAATGTTGCACTAAGTTTTTTTTTACTTTTAAATTTATTTGTCAAATAAATGATTGATCTAATAATATTAAACAAGAAAGTTTACTTGAAGCTGAAATAAGCTGAAAGTTTTCCTGTATATATACTTATAGGGTAATTCTGGTTAAAACCGGTGGTTTTTATGCATATTATTATTTTATCCTTTGCAATTTTTTTCGAAACTTTTTTAGTCAATTAGTACATCGAAACTTAAATCTAGCCGTTTTATCAACTTTAAATTAGCGCTCGTTTCTATCCCTGTTGCTTCAAAGGTATAATAAACATAAATATCAATCAGTCAATAATTTTGGATAATTTTTCGCAAAGAACTGTTAGAGTTTGGAATAATTTTCCAAAATATATAACTGCTTCATCTTTAAATTTAGTTTTCAAGGTCTCTAGACATGTTCGATTTAAATGCAGTAAATTAATTGCATTATGTACCTCTTTTTGCGCTTTTTTTGTTTTTATAATTATTATTGTAAATTAGTATTTACTGACAAAATAAATGATTTGTTCTTCTTATTATTATTGTGAAAGTCATAAAATAATAACTATAAGAATCTAGCCAAAGGACTCTTTGCATTACAGAGCTCAAGCGATAAAGTTTCACGATCTCATATTTTTATCGATTTTGGGGTACGGTCGATGTCCCGACCCAACTATCGATTGCAAACTATGTTTATTGTTTTTTTATGAAAAATATTGATTGCAGTTTTATCGAATGAAACACTGCCTCCCGTTCTGCAAGCGCGCCCTTCTTTTTTCTTCTGGGCAGATGGGAGAACAATTTCGGCTCCCATCATCGTTTTCAGGTGGATTTCAACTCCCACGGACACCTACATCGAAAGTTTGGACATTCGACCTTCCCCTGTGCCGATGTTCGGAACCCCTTCGATTGAAATAAGGTATGTTTGAGATTGTGATGCTTCCACTCTTCAATATCATGGTCCAGAGCTCGTTTAGCAAATTGGCGTTGACTCTTTACAATCAATGTAAAGTATGCAAAATGGCTGATATTTTTAAAAACTGACGTAATTTGCATTTTTTTAGTATTATTATTGCCATTTTTTTGATCGCAGTATTATGAACCAAGTAAATTTGCGACATTAATTGGTTGTACCCAGTTTTTTGATTGCCTGACCAAAGGAACACATAAAATAAAACGGGGTAAACTAACTACGTTGAAAAAACTAGACAAAATAGGGTGGTGCATTTAATTTCGGCACTTTTCCCAATTGGGCATTTTTGATTTTGGACTATATCTTTGGTAATCCTGGACGGAGTACGACGTTTGATAGCTCAAATGAGAGCTAATTATATGCAGATGACAGTCGTGAGCTTTTTATTTGTTATGTTGTGATATTTTTATGTGAAATTGTGTGATTTATAAAAAATAAAATTGTTACTCGTTTTTAGAACATGGGCATTTCATGATTACGCAATAAATTGGTTTAAAAATTAAACTGTCCTGGTAAAATTTAGTCTATTTTCCGAATTTTTAGTCCCCGTGGTTCTACGTTGCGTCTGTGGTGAGCAATCGTTATAAAATAAAATCGTGTAATTTCGGCACCATATTGCTGTAGGTAAAAACGGGTTGAATTAAGTGGTCAAGTGTTAAATTGTAGCTGTAAATAGTTAAAAGACAACGTTGAAATGTGTAGGGGTCATAGCACTGCACTTAAGCTCGATTAGGGGGGTCCTTTTAAAAAGTGCCGAAATTAAATGCACTTTTTTCCCAAATTTTGCTCATTTTGATACCATTTGGCATTTTAGCTGTAACTTTTTGCCAGTTACACGTTGAACAATAAGTAGAAGCTTAAATTAAAGAAAACTGTCTGGACATAATAATAGGCTTTTAAATTTTTGAAAATGGTGATATTTTGACTGAGAAACAATCGATTGTTTGTAAAGTGCCGAAATTAAATGCATACATTTAATTTCGGCAATTTTCCGTTTTTTTAAAAAACTGATTTAATTAAGTAAAAAAACAATTTTCGTACAGTGAAACTTTTATGACGCAACGCAGTATTGTGAAAGCTTCAAAACGAACTATCAAACATTAAAATCGGGCCATACAGTGAAAAGTTACATTGGAAAAACGAAAAAGTGCCGAAATTAAATGCACTACCCTATTTCGAATGTGTTCTCAGCCGCCATCTAGCGGATCGCACCTTTAATTAATAATATGATTTTAGTCGAGGTTTTGGCAGAGTGACAGAACTAGTGATGTTCCTAGTGATCTTTCAATATCATGTTCCGAAGCTCCGGACATTTGAAGCGGAGGGAGCTCTGGAGTTCCGGAGCTCCGCCCATTAAATGAGCAATTTTAAGCTTATTTAATCTGTAAATACATTTAATGTTATTTTATCTGCATTATTAAGACTATTTCTCACGTCTAAAAAAGTCTTGAAAAAAAATTAATTTGCAAAAAAAATTCGACAAAATAATATATAGCTCACCTTTTTAAATTATTTACGAAATTAGTACAAAAAAATAGGGCGGAGCTCCTAAAAGTGGAATTCTACTCCGGAGCTCGGAGCTCCGGGGCAAACCACTAGACAGGATACGTTCGTTTTGTGTACCCAGATCGAATACTGACTATGACAGTTTTACTCTGATAATATTTATCGTTTGATGCTATACAGTCATGTGCAGTATTTGTTTACAGAGTTATCTCGAAGCTCATATCGGCACTATATTCTGCTTTATGCTAAAATAAATGAAGTAAAATAAAATAAAATTGTTATTGAGGAATAGAAATTTCAAAAGTAGCGATGATAATAAAGGCTGATAGATTTGAAAATATTTTATTTATAAAACGTGAACACTTGAACTTACACCTGAACTTGAAGTCGAAACGTTCAAGTTTTATCTATAAGAATATTTTATATTTCTTAGTTTTTATTATCATCGCCACCATTCAAAATAATAATAAAATTACCAAAAGCCTTTTAATATAATTGCTTTATTAGTGACTGGGCAGTTCTAAGTTCCGGGTTCCGGATGCTTCGAGACAAAATTTAGAATTCCCGGTTCCGGTTCCTGTTCTGAATTTTTGGAGAATTTCGATGCCGGTTCCGGTGTTCCTGGGGTTTTACAGTTTAATAGGCATTCCTGTCCCGAATTTTCTGGAAAACCAAATCTCAATTCCGGTTCTGGTTCTGGTTCCGGTGTTCAGGGAGTTTCACAGTTTAATACGCATTTCCGGTTCCGGGTTCCCGATTTTTCCGGGAAAAATTGGGAATTCCGGTTCCGGTTCCTATTACAATTTTTTTTGAAAAATGTTCGTTTCCGGTTCCGGGGGTTCCCGCATGTTCCATCTCCCCATCACTGAATAGATTATCCATATTTTTTCAGCTCAACAAGTACCAATATACGAGATCCAAATGACGTCCGCGTTATAACTGGGTTCATGACGTTAAAACCCAAGTCCCAGACCCCTTCAAGTTTCCATGACTTGCACCGAGCAATGAAGGTATACAAGTTTGCGTGTCTGCCGCAGCCATGTGGTCTATGACCATGCCTGTCTGTTTGTGTTGCGCATTGAACAATATTTCAGATATTTTTTAAGCTTTTCAAATTTTCAGCCCTTTTTCAAAGCTTATTTAAGATTAAAATAGGGGTTAAATCATTTTATTTGCATTATTAGGGTTATTTTTATTGTTTTTAATCAAAAGGCTGGTTCATACTTATGACAAAACACTTGCACAAAATCCAAAGGACAATTTTAGAAAAGCCAAAACGTCCTTTGGATAGGCCAAAACGTCCTTAATTTGGAACGGACGAAGTGTAAACGCTGCCTAGCAATTTGTCCTTTGGACAAAGTCCAAAGTACAAAATCCAAAGGGAAAAGTCCAAAGGACAAAAAGTATGAACACCTTGTCCTTTGGATTTTGTCTTTTGAACTTTGTAATTTGGCCAAAGTCCAAAGGACGTTTATACGCTGTATTTGTCCTTTGGACAACAGTCCAATAGACTTTTGTCATAAATATAAACCAGCCTTAAGTTTCAAAAAAATTAGCTTTACTTAAAAGTTTTTGATTAAATAATCCATGGCTTAGCTTTTTTATTTTCACAAAATTAGTACATAAATAGGGCGAGAGCTGCAAAGCTAGGTAGCTCCCGAAAAAAAAGTGGAGCTCTTGCTCCGGAGCTTTCAATAGTTGGGAGTTTTGGGTAACATCTCTGAAATACAAAAAATAAATCTTCATTTTTTTGTATTGTTATTTCTTGAAACATAACCTTTCAACTTAAATTTCCAGAAAAGGGCTGAAAATTTGAAAAGCTTAAAAAATATCTGAAATATTGTTCAATGCGCAACACAAACAGACAGGCATGGTCATAGACCACATGGCTGCGGCAGACACGCAAACTTGTATACCTTCATTGCTGGTGCAAGTCATGGAAACTTGAAGGGGTCTGGACTTGGGTTTTAACGTCATGAACCCAGTTATAACGCGGACGTCATTTGGATCTCGTATATTGGTACTTGTTGAGCTGAAAAAATATGGATAATTATTAGTGATGGGTGGAACTGCGGAACCCCCGGAACCGGAACGAGATTTTCCAAAAATCCGGAATAGGAACCGGAACCGGAATTCCCAATTTTTCCCGGAAAATCCGGAACCCGGAACCGGAAATGCGTATTAAACTGTGAAACTCCCTGAACACCGGAACCAGAACCAGAACCGGAATTGAGATTTGGTTTTCCAAAAATTCGGAACAGGAATGCCTATTAAACTGTAAAACCCCAGGAACACCGGAACCGGCATCGAAATTTTCCAAAAATTCAGAACAAGAAACCGGAACAAAAAAATATAAATTTTGTCCGAAGCATCCGGAACCCGGAACTAGAACTGCCCATCACTAATAAAGCAATTATATTAAAAGGCTTTTGGTAATTTTATTATTATTTTGAATGTGGCGATGATAATAAAACTAAGAAATATAAAATATCTTATAGATAAAACTTGAACGTTTCGACTTCAAGTTCAGGTGTAAGTTCAAATGTTCACGTTTTATAAATAAAATATTTCAAATCTATCAGCTTTATTATCATCGCTACTTTGAAATTTCTATTCCTCAATAACAATTTTATTTTATTTTACTTCATTTATTTAGCATAAAGCAGAATATAGTGCCGATATGACTTCGAGATAACTCTGTAAACAAATACTGCACATGACTGTATAGCATCAAACGATAAATATTATCAGAGTAAAACTGTCATAGTCAGTATTCGATCTGGGTACACAAAACGAACGTATCCTGTCTAGTGGTTTGCCCCGGAGCTCCGAGCTCCGGAGTAGAATTCCACTTTTAGGAGCTCCGCCCTATTTTTTTGTACTAATTTCGTAAATAATTTAAAAAGGTGAGCTCT
>JASAMX010031551.1:0-13782 GCA_030248175.1 Microlaimidae sp. YZB2_3
TTTTTTAACCTACTTGGTTTACTGAGTTTCTCATTATTTGCTGATTTACAAAATTATAAATATCAATATAAAAGCCATGTCTGTTAGCGAGTGTGATTTTGAGGTTTATTGTACATCTGTGTGTGTGTGTGTTTGTGTGTGTGTGTGTGTGTGCATGCATGCGTGCATGCGTGCCTGAATGCGTGTTTGTGTGTGTGTGTGTGTGTGTGTGTGTGTGTGTGTGTGTGTGTGTGTGTGTGTGTGTGTGTGTGTGTGTGTGTGTGTGTGTGTGTGTGTGTGTGTGTGTATTTGTGTGTGGGTGTGTGTTTGTGAGTTTGTATGTGCGCGCGCGTGCAGGTGTTAAACAAGAAATAGCTAAAACTGCATTAGAAATGAGAACCGAAGGATTCTCTGTAGTATAAACACGTCACGTGGCAGCTAAACAAACAGCTAGAAAAAGAGAAACATTTTAAATGGAAACAGAGAAAGACACAACCACCAAACAGAAATCTTCCAAACTAAGGTATCATTTTTTGGGTTATAAAATCCAATAAAATTACTTTGCACATGCCACTTATATCTAAGCTTAAGTCCGGTAACGGGGTTCTCCAGTGTTTTGTGCGCATCCTCCGTGTGGAAATGTGCAGTAACAGAAGGGCGATGGGAGGTCACTTCCTATTTGCTTCTTATAAAGATACCGAATATCTAAAATTTATTACAATATATTAGAAACACAAAAAGTATATTTATTAAATGCATTTTATATTTGAACAGATATATACAGTTGTTTTCAACTTCTTAGATCTTTATTCTTTATAAATATACAAGGATACAATTTAATTTTATTTTTGAATATAAAAATATAGCTCATCTAATTTAATACAAAATTTATTTAGAAGCATTTGCATACCATTTAAAAAAATCAAACAGATGTATGAAGTATACTATTATCAAAAATATAATTATTATATATTATATTAAAGAAATTAAGCAGCTCTGTCACAAAAGCGAAATATGAAAAGAAAGTTATTTTTATTATTTTCCGCCACAACAGTCGGTCGCTAATTTAAATAAAAATGTGCATAAAACACAGAAAAAAGGATTAACGTTGCACAGCTGCACTATATAAAGTATTTTTAAAAAATATTAAAATTAATAGACAATTTTGCAGCAGTCTTCTAATTTCAGGAGTGTAATATTTTATCAGTTACTAAGGGAAAATTGTTTAAAAAATAAATGATTAACTAATATATGATTTTCTTATTTTTGTTTTTTTTTTTGTTATTGCTGTAAAGAAGTTTATTGAGCTTACAATCATACATTTCTTAAGGAATTTATTATGTGGTTCCGCCTTATTGTTTTCCTGGGCTTTAGTTACAATTAGTGTGAGAATTGTGCAACTATTCTTTAATTGCTTGCTGTACATATTCAGGCAAAAAAATTTTTGGAGGCAGGGGGATCATAGTAAATCTTGGAATAATTATCAGCTATTTAATGTAATACCATAAAAAATAGTATCTGCGGTTCTACTCTGATTTTGGGTCGAAGGAACCAAAGAAACTGAGAGCCGGAACTTTGAGCCAAAAATAGGAAACTTGAGACAATTAGTCGGGAGCTTAGACTCCCATTAAGTTGGGAATCGGGAGCCAAAAAGAAAATTGTTAAAACATAAATTAATATTTATGCTTGTAAAATGACACAGTTACTGTAAACAAAAGAAATAAACCGACTAAGAACCATTATTTATAATTTTGTAAATATGCACATTAATCATCAACCAGGGTTATTGTTAATATTAGTATAATTTAGACTGTGATTGTGGCCCTTTGACGGTTTTCGTGAATACCAGTTTGTTATTTTTCACAAGCCCCGGATTTCCAATCCCTTACTGCAATAACCTCTCATGCAAATGGACAGTTAGAGCCACGGCCGGTCACAGGTATGCAAATTAAAACAATAACCAAATATAAAAAAATTGGATTTAAACTAATACTTAGACTGGGACTAGACCTAAACTTTAACTAAAAACCACCTAGACTTGTAATTTTTTAAAGCACTTGGACTGATATTTACAAAAATTGAGAAAACGAACTGAAATAGTGAAAGCTAGCACAGTTTGCAATCATGCTAATTTTAACCACGCTGACAGTGTTACACCTCACTTAGTCATGACCTAGGTGATACGTTAGTTAACTGCGGTGAAGCTTACACACCACTACTACGGTGGAACGAAGTTAATGTGGTGATAAGAAGGTTTCACTCTAGTAATTAGGGAGAAAGTGATCATAAGAACGGGTTTAAAAATTTTTATGCATATTTGTCCTAAATAAAAGCTAATAAAATGTAACCCCTAGCTAGGAGTTTTGTTATTCTAACTAGTGGTTATCACCTAATTAGCTTGAGTATTTATCATATCCTAATTGTAACACAAATTATACTTTTCTTGGGGTTATATTTGGCTTTATTAGAAGTTAAACTTGACCCTTTGGGTGTTAATCATTCCGTTTAGAGAATATTAACTTTGACTTCCCACAATGGACAAAATTTTATTCTCTCTTTCAGTTGTGTTAAAGTCAAATGGATGAAGCATGGATAAGGAATAAATCTATACTATACTGATAAACTCTTCGTTAGGTAGTATAATTAGTCAGCATATTTTGTCTATTTTATTTTAATTTATGGGTAAAACCTACTTATATCGATGGTGACGGTCGCACTGTTGCAGCAACATTACAAGTACAACAATAATAAAAAAGGGTTTAATGGACTCCTGTCTTAAACAAAATAAATGAAAAAAATTTTGAATGTATTATTATTACTTGCAGAATCGTTCTGGATATTCTCGATTTCAAAACAGAATCTGGCGATACAGATAATTTGGGTGTCTACGATGGTGAGCTTACGACGCGCTCCAACAGGCTTGCCCTGTATGTGTTTTATTGCGTATTTATAGACTAATTCTAAATAAAGGTTTTTTAGTGTACAAAGAGAGGACAATAACAACTAGCACCAATCATATGTAGGGGGAAAATTGAGAAACAGCCAGCGATTAATACATTTTATGGTTTCAAATACTTCAAATATTTATTGGTTTAAACTCTAGACCCTTTCCCTTCAAAATTTAAAAAAATATTTCTTAATGTTACAAAAACAAAGGCATTTTTTTCAGGTTCTTTTTAGTTTTTTGCTGCTTTGTATGTACAGCGCTGCTGGCGCGCTTAGTTCCCACATTTTTATTGTTTCAACTGCCGAAAATGCTAATGCTATGCTATGCTTCAATTTAAAATTTTAAAAGTTTAAGACTTTTTAAAATTGATTTGTAAATTTTAAATAATTTTACAATCAAAACATTGAAAAATCTGCGTAGGTTTGAAATTAGTTTCAAAGCACAAATTTTAACTTTATTTTTGCTAATTTAAAATCATTGTTCACGAAAATATTATTTTAATGATGATTTCTAACTATTGTGATGTTTAATAAAAAAAACCTAAATTTATTTAGCATAAACTGATATATTAAAGCACTTCAACATCGTAACACATATCATTGTGTAGCAATTTGATTAAGTATGGGTTTAAATTTAAGAACTAAAAAAACTAAGATTTTTTCAAATTTTCTTTTTTCTTTTTGTAACTTCTCTTGCACAATAAAAGACGCTTATTTAGAGCTAGTCTATTTAAAAATTGCATTCCACTAACGGCGTGTTGGGCCATGATGTTGTACAACTTATATTTTTCGAGATGTTTATAACTACAAAAAATATTTACTAACCTCACGTGAAAAGTTTATTCAGCTTTGGAGTTTAATTTTGAAAAGAATGGTGCTTGACACATTTGTTTTAAATACTTTTAAACATCAAAAAGAATATAGTTCATGTCAAATTGTCATTTTTTGTTTTTGTTTTTTAAATTCTACAAAATTAAATTCTAAATGAATGATGATTGATAATTAATGATTGCTAACCAATGATTGATGATTTGACAATTAATTATTGTTAATTGCATACTACGCGGTGTAGATTTAGAGCTTTAAGCCCTCACATTGAAGTTATAATTAAATAATCAATTGATAAATGATTGATAATTTATGATGGATTATTATTGATTGATTGATTTTAGACCTTGCGGTTTTTAAGATTTAAAATTTTCCTTGGAAGGAGTAATTACTGAATTATTGATTGATAGGTGATTAATGATTAATGATCAATAATTCACGATTGATGGTTAATGATTTACAATTAATTACTGGTAAATAAAAGTAAATTCAGACTGCGGGGTTCGTTTTATATGCAGAGCTTTAAATTTTTCATCTGAGGAGTAATAACTCACTGTTATATTTTTCGATTACTGATAATTGACTATCAATGATTGATTAATTTTTAGACTGCGCGGTTCATATTCAGAGCTTCAAACCTACCGTCTGAGGACGAATGTCAGTAGCATGGTACTATGGATGACCTCTGATTCTTCGGTTACATACTCAGGATTTAATATTTCCTTATATGCAGGTATTTTCAAAACAATTTTTTTAAAATATTTTTAAAATTTTTAATTTTCAGGCATGTTTTTCTATTTAGCAAATCTAAGAAAACATAAAAAGTTCATTTATCCAGCATAATAGGTCTGGTGTCTTGACGCAAAGTAGAAATTTGTTGTAAACTTAATAAATTTACCTTTTTTTCAATTTCAAGTACAAAAACTATTAATACATGTGTTTTTCTAGGAAGTTTAGCAGTTTTACTTATTGCATAATGGACAATTTTATTTAAGAAAAGTTTGCTGCTTAGGGCTTTTTACTAATTACTGGGGTTTTATTATTATTTTTGTAAATAATTTAAAACGACAAAACAAAATATTTATTATGTTTTTTTAAATTGGCTAAAAACTGTACAACAAAAAATACTAAAGTTACATTTATTTGAATAACTGAATGTTTAATGATGGGCGGAACTGTGGAACACCCGGGCACACCGGAACCAAAACCGGAACTGATATTGAGATTTTTCAAAAATCCGGAACAGGAACTGGAATCAGAATTCCAAAGTTTACCCAGAACATCCGGAACTTGGAACGTGAACTGCCTATCAATCCTCGAAACCCTTGGAGCACCAGAACTGGAACCAGAATGGGAATTGAGATTTTTCAAAAATCCAAAACAGGAACCAGATCGGGAATTTCAAATTTTGTCTAAAACATCCGGAACCCTGAACCAGAACTGCTCATCACTAGACTGTATCATAACGAAACGTTTTTGTTTTTTTTTAATTGGCTAAAAATTTTGCAACAAAGATTACTAAAATTGCAATTTTTGTAAATAATTCTATCATAACGAAATGTTTTTGTTTGTTTTCATTAATTGGCTAAAAAGAAAAAAATTAAAAAAACCAAGGCTTTGAAAATAGTTTAAAAAGAAGCCCCTAAAAAACTAGAATTATTTTATTATTAGTGGTAGTTCTGAAATTCATAAAATGTTTGTATTCTTCCTGATTTATTATTTAACAAATTTTTATTTTGTGCTGGGGTCCATAATTTCTATTTCCATCCATAAACCTTTTTAACAGATTTTTCTGCATAAGACTTGGAAAACCTGCTAAATTGTGCAAAATCTATAATTTTAACGCTGTTTTGTTAAAAGACTATCTGACGCTTATTGCAATTGGGTGGGTGCTTATTGCAACTGGGTGCTTTGCGTATACAGCCTGGTTCATTCTTCATCCAAAATGTTCAAAGAATGAAAACAAAAACATCAATTTTATGTGATAATAAAGTATTTTTTTTGGATTTCTCCTGTACTTTTGATATTTCAACCTGATAAAATTACAGTTTTCAAAATATTTTTGTTTATTATATTTTTTTTTAAATTAGAAAACAAACGTTCTTTGATTGCATAAAATTGAACTTTTGGTTTTTGTTCATTGGACACATTGGACGAAGTAGAAGCCCAACTTAAAGGCACAGAATCCGCAACTTTGGGACGTCGGATGCAGGAATTTATTATTGCAGTTAATATTGCGTATAACCTGGTAAGGAAGACTTATGAGCCTGTCTCTGGAAGAGTGGAGGCAGGTAAAACTGCCACGGAAGCAGCTGGGAGGCAGGGTGGAGGCCGGGAGGAGGCAGGGTGAAGGCAGTTAAAACTGCCTTGGAGGCAAGTATGAGACAGGTGATGCTGCCTCCTATGTTGAAGCATATACAGGTTAGGAGGCAGGTAGGAGGTAGAGTGGAAGCTGGTATAGGGTAGTGCATTTAATTTCGGCACTTTTCCCAATTGGGCATTTTTGATTATGGACTATATGTTTGGTAATCCTGGACGGAATACAACGTTTGATAGCTCAAATGAGAGCTAATTATATGTAGATGACTGTCGTGAGCTTTTTATTTGTTATGTTATGATATTTTCATGTGAAATTGTGTGATTTATAAAAAATAAAATTGTTACTCGTGTTTAGAACATGGGCATTTCGTGATTACGCAATAAATTGATTTAAAAATTAAACTGTCCTGGTAAAATTTAGTCTATTTTCCAATTTTTTAGTCCCCGTGGTTTTACGTTGCGTTTGTGGTGAGCAATCGTTATAAAATAAAATAGTGTAATTTCGGCACACATATTGCTGTAGGTAAAACGGGTTGAATTAAGTGGTCGGGTGTTAAATTGTAGTTGTAAATAGTTAAAAGACAACGTTGAAATGTGTAGGGGTCATAGCACTGCACTTAAACACGATTAAGGGAGTCTTTTTAAAAAGTGCCGAAATTAAATGCACTTTTTTCCCAAATTTTGCTCATTTTGATACCATTTGCCATTTTAGCTATAACTTTTTGCCAGTTACACTTTAAACAAAAAGTAGAAGTTTAAATTAAAGAAAACTGTCTGGAGATAATGATAGGCTTTTAAATTTTTGAAAATGTCGATTTTTTGACTAAGAAACATTCGATTGTTTGTAAAGTGCCAAAATTAAATGCATACATTTAATTTCGGCAATTTTCCATTTTTTTAAAAACTGATTTAATTAAGTAAAAAAACTACTTTTGTACAGTGAAACTTTTGTGACGCAACTCAGTATTGTGAAAGCTTCAAAATGAGCTATCAAACATAAAAATCGGGCCGTACAGTGAAAAGTTACATCTGAAAAACAAAAAAGTGCCGAAATTAAATGCACTACCCTATTCATCCTGGCATTTTAAGAATGGTTTTCATTATCACGTAATCACGTTCCCTGTGGAATAGGTTGTCGAGGAGTTAAATATTTTCACCGTTTAGACGTATCGCCCTTACAAACTCATGGAACACTTTTAGCATGGACAAATTTTTTCCGAACCAGTTTGATATGAGAAGGACTCATTACCAGGGTTGCCATGTCAGGGGAAATTCCCCTAGTTTTTGAGGATTTTTTAGCCAGTTGAGGGAGAAAATTGCCAGTTGGGAGTTGGGTTAAAAACTTGGGGGACTTTGAATTTGAAGGAATTTTCAGAGGATTTTAACCAATTTTAATGATTGTAAATTTTTAATAAAAGAATCAATTCCGCTGTTTTGTTTTCTTTTTATAATAAAATTTTAATATTGTTTCATCATTTAGTTTTCACATTTCATGTTGTATTTATCAGCAGTTTGTGCCGTATTGTATGACAATTGACTTTTATTTAATAAGAAAAAAATAAAAGTAATAAAAAAATAGTAAGTATTGGAAGGTGTCCGGAAATTTGAACACCAGTATTTGAACGCTGATCATTTGACCGCCAGCATTAGAACGCCGCGCACTTGAACGCTCAGCATTAGACCGCCACAGGATTGCCTATTAATTTTATGCAAATTTCTGTTTTCGCCACCTACGTTTCAGAGAATTATATCAACACAGCACTATGACAATATAAACTCCCCAAAACTATTGTGTAATAACGTCAAGGCGTGTCCATCATCTTATTTAGTCGTTGAAAAATTTTGCTCATGACAAAAAAAAGCAATGAAAAAAATTTTATTTAAAAAAAGTATAAAATATAAATTTATTATCATGATTTAGTGTGATTTTTAGATTTTGCTCAGGTTCAGGAGCATCGGGTTTAAATCATTTAAAAATCAACCATTCTCTAAATTTTTTCTCAAAAAATTTAGATTTTTAACTTACGGTTTATTTCTTACCAAAACAACATTGCTTTGTTTAAATATTTTATTAAAAACATGTTTTTATATTTTGTTGAGTTTTTTTTTTTATTCTTGAGTGGAGTTTATACTACCTTGGTGGCGAGTTTTAACGTCCTTTAAAGCAACGCCTACTGTGGCAGTCTACTGCTGGGCCGTCAAATGTTCCGCGTTCAAGTACACCGCGTTCTAATGCTGGCGGTCAAATAATCGGTGATCAAGTGCTGGCGTTCAAATTTCCTAGAATCATTTGGAATCACTTAGCTTTTAAAAATCTGAAAAAAAATTTAAAATTGATTAAAAGCTCAATAGAAATTTTTTAAGATATAAAATGTAGCTTCATTCTTCCTTTTAAAAAGTGTAATTTTTGTATAATTTAATTTTTAGGTCCACAACATTCTACAAAATAATATATATTCCAAAAAAGCCCCAAAAGTAGATTTATATACATGTTCATGTGTATTTGATTTTAAGTTAATCAAATCGAATGTTAGAACACATATCATAGGCCTTATATTTGTTCTTTGGGGGATTACTTCCTAAATGCCAATATTCATAGTAATTTTCAGCATTTCAGTATGAAAAATCGCTAGTGATGGGTGGAACTAAAGAACCCCCGGAACACTGGAACCAGATCCGGAATTGAGTTTTTCCAAATATCCAGAACAGGCACTGGAATTTTAAATTTTTCCCGGAACATTCGGAACCCAGAACTGGAACTGTCTATAGAACTTGAAAAACTCCTGGAACACTGGAACCGGAAACACAACCGGAATTGAGATTTTGCAAAAATTTTGAACCAGAATTGGAACCGGAATTCCAAATTTAGACCAGAACATCTGGAACCGGATACCGGAACTGCCCATCACTAAAAATCGCAAAGAGTTCATGTTAGTAACAAGAGATATCAGTTTTTGGTGCTCAATCTTAATTAGTTATTCATATTTTACTCTTAGTAAAACTCACTTGGCATAAATTCATGCTGTTTTTTTGTTTTACAATTTTCATCAGGTGCATGGAATGTTTGAAAACGAAAAATAAACAAACAACTGTAGCTTCAACAATTTAATAAAAAACTGAAAAAGTTTTTAAATGGCAGACAAAATGCTTTAATAGATCTCATCTGAAAAATTTTAATAATTTTTTTAAGAAAATTCTGACATATGTTTTTATAATTTGTAAGTTTCTGAAATATTTGGACGTTATTCGCGTGATGTAATGACGTTGCTAGACACATTCTGTATGAATTAATTTCTACAATAAATCATAAATATCTAATTTTTATGAATAATTTTGTAGTTTGTTACTATTGTAATAATAAAACATAAAACCAGATCAAAAAACCGCTATAAAAATTTTTCAAAAATTGTATGAATGCATTTTGTAAATTAGATTTATCTAATAAATCATGTTCTTATGAGTGTAGGCGTAATTAAAACTGCAGAAAGAATTTGGTTTTAAGTAAACAAACAAAAAGAATAGAAATATGGAATTAAAATTTATTTTTTGTTATAGTTCAGTTTAGAAATACGTTATTTACGTTGGCCTTAGCTTAAACTCATTCTAAATTTTGTCGTGCATAATAGACTGATTAGCTTGAGCCACGCCTTTAATTTAAATGAAAGTAGTTCTATAGTAATAAAAGAACTTGCTAGAGGTTGGCTAAATAATGCCTTCACATGCTGCGGCGGGAGGCTGGTGTAAAATAACGCGCTCTCATTTTTCTAATAACGCGACCACACCAGCATTTGTTTAACTATATTTGCGCCTGCATTTTGAGGCCCTGTTTTTAAAGACTTCATTCGCTCCTGACGGTATTGAGTGCCGCTGTTCTTTCCACAACCATTCCCATAGAGCAAAACATATAGACGGGTTCTGAATAAGGGTTTTTTAGTTTAGGAAGAATATACAATAACAACTAGCGCCAATCCTATGTGGGGGGAAAATCAAGAAACAACGAGAGACTGGTACATTTTACAGTTTCAAAAATTTCAAATATTTATTAGCTCAAAATCTTGACTCTTTCCCTTCAAAACTTCTTAAATACTTCTTAACATCACAAAAGCAACACCCTTTTTGAGGATTTTTAGTTTTTTACCGCTTTGTAGGTACGGCGCTGTTGGCACGCTTGGTTCCCACATTTTTAATGTTTCAATTAGAAAAAATGATTCATTTTTTAGTTTTTAAGTTTGGAATGGACTTTTTAAAATTAATTTTTAAATTTTAAATAGTTTTACAATCAAAACATTAAAAAAACCTATGTACGTTTAAAATTAGTTTCAAAGCACAAATTTTTATTTTATTTTTGCTAATTTGACATCATTGCTCATGAAAGTACTATTGTAGTGATGATTTGTACTATTGTGGTGCTTAACCAAAATTTAATTATCACAAACTGGTAAATTATAGCTCTTTAACATGATGAAACATATTATCATGTAGCAATTTTAATTAGTATATGTTAAAAAGTATAGGTTTAAATTAAAGAAACTAAGAAGATTTCATTTTTTTCAAATTTAGTTTTTCTCTTTTTGTACCCTCTTTTGTACAGTAAAAGACGCTTATTCAAAACTAGTCTATAGCCGTCAATTAGAAAAATTATATGACATTTCTTAGTCCTTAAAGTTCTGACGTGGTTTTTTAAAGTTCTAATTAAAATTTCTAGAGCCGATTCTCAATCAACCCAACTCAGATACATCAAATCCTACAAATGAAATATCGGCTGGTAACGGCTGCCCTGTGCAACAGATAATTGAGTGCCCACAGTTGCCGCAGCAACTACAATCTCTGTCACAACCATTTGTTACAAACAATCCAGGAGCTGTTAACTCAGGTGAGTGTTGCAGCAATTAAATGTTGCAAAGCGACTAAATTTATTCAGGCATTTATATGCTAATTAAATGTATAAAATATGTAAAACTTCAATAAAATAATATATTAGTAATCTAATTATGTATCCTTAAATTAAAACAAACATAAAACAACAACCAAACCGCAGTAACTACAATCTTTGTCATAGCCACATTTCTTCAGCAATGCAGGGGCTGTTAACTCATTTTAGTGTTGCAGCAATGCAGTAGTGTACCAAATTTTATTTAGACCCCATTTTGGTGATTGATTTTAACAAAATAAGTAAGTCTTTAGTTTAAACAACTATATTAGTAATCATTTAACATAAAAATAGAACAAAAATGTATTATGCCGCAGCGAATCCAATCTCTGTCTCGGCCACTTTTTTCAAATGCAGGGGTTGTCAGTCAACTCAGTTGAGTGTTGGAGCAATACAGTAGTGTAGCTTATTTCTTTCAGGTCAGGCACCAATGTGACGATTAATATATAACATCTTAAAACCTAAATTTAAGAAAAATATTAGTTATTATGTAATATAAAAATAGAACAAACATGTAATGAATGATCAAAAAACAATGACTGTAAGCTCTAAATAAGGTACGAGATAAATAAGCTCTAAATTAAGGTTTTCATATTCTGATTATTTTATAAAACATATTTAAATTATAAATATTTTTTATTGTAATTTCTGAGTTTTTGTGTTAATGTTTAGTTTTTTTTGTTTTTTATACTTTTGTGTTTTTAATTTTACTAGCTAACTATACGTTTGTTCGTGTGTGCGTGCGTGCGTGCGTTTGTGCGTGCGTGCGTGCGTGTGTGTGTGTGCGTGCGTGCATGTGTGTGTGCGTGCGTGCGTGCGTGCGTGAAAGGTTATTTGTGATTCAAAGTTTAATAGATTTTTATGGTTGGTTGGTTGGTTGGTTGGTTGGTTTCTTGTGGTTATAAAATTATTTTCATTTTAACACAATAATGATATTTTGTGATAATCAGGTGGTTTAGTGTTGTTAGCCCAAAATCAATTTATAAACTAATAACTATTTTATAATATGTTATTAATAAAGTATGAAAAACGTTTGCAAAAAAATTGAAGATTTACGTTTTTTTTAATTTCTGTTGTATTTGCATAATTGTTTTTGTATATTAATTTTTTTTCAATAGGAGTCTTTCATTTGCAAGGGATGGATGAAGTTGTGGCGAAAATCGTAAAAGAGCAAAAACCTTGGATTTTCGCTGTCGGTTTTCTCGTTGGTCTTTTAGTCGGGGCCTTAGTAGCGGTTTTTATTCTGTTCCTTGTACAATTTAGACGTATTCGAAATAAAATAACGACACCAACTATAAGTAATAATTATGTTTTTGTTACGTTTTAATATTATAATTTTTTAATTGGCACCACAGCGCTATGATTTGTATTTGTAGCATCAGATAAACCATTATTAAAAATTGCTGGTAAATTTTAAGATTCATATGTTTTATTGCTATCATAAGTAATTTCAAAGTTCTTAATAATATTAATAAATAATAACATCTTACTATGGTTGAATTATATCTGAATGACCGCAAAAATCAGAGATGAGTGGACCAAATAAAATTGTGCGGTTATGGCATTTAAAAAACAAATCAGAACGCAGAATTATTATTTAATTCCACCTTTTTACAAAATATACAAAAAATTAACCATTTTAGTCCTTATAAAAATTTTATTTCGGCTCCAAATTAAGTAATTTGATAAATAACTATTAAAATATGGGTTTTGATCTTTATTATTAAACCGCTTTCGTTATAATTTTGAATGGTTTTAATGTTATATAGTCGATTCAATACTGAAATTATCGAGGTCAACTAGATTTTGTTTGCCTGTAATTATAATTCTCATATTCTTCCTTGGATTAATTATCTATCAAATACAATTCAAGTAGAGGTTGAGTAATAAAACGCTAAATCGTTAAAATTTCATAGGAAACAATTTTTTAATTAATTAGGGCCTTATTATTTATTTATTTATCGATTGAAATAAGTAAAAAAACACAAAAACCTTCTGGCGCCGGTTCACTCTACAAGCACATATTTTTAAAATAAAGTTTGCTTAGCTCCCTATTGTTCTCCCAAACGTTTTTATACCTGTTAAACCTTTTCTTTTTACTTTTTACAAAAAAATGTTTATCAAATACCCCAAATCTTACTTTATATAAAATGTGCACTAACCAATCTTAACACAAGTATATAAAAATAATATCAATCATGAAAAATTTTTTAAAATTTTTTAAAAAATAATGTAGTGCTATCATAGTTTTTGCTTATTATTATGCAACAAAAATAAAAATATTTTTAAAAATATTACTCAGTACAGTGTATTCATAAATAAATTAAGGTATAAAAGATTAAATACAGGTGTCGAAATACAGGTGTCGAAGGATAAATACAACACAGGTGTGGAAATTTAATCATTAAACTCAGCACATGCGGGCTTAGTAAACTCAGCACAGGTGTGTTTTGTGAACTTAGCACAAAAGGCAAACTTGACGTGTTCTGACCAACTCTGTAGGGTTCTCTTTATAACCCTTGAAAAGCATAGGGTCAAATAAGGAAATATACATAATTGGTGGTTGTAAAACTGGGGTTTTGTGTTATCTAACTATGACCTTGTACATCTCTTTTGTTCTGAAAAAGTATAAATACTCACAAGATTTCCTTAGTAATAAAATGTCCTGTACTTTCTGCTTTTACATTTATTTGATTGTAAAAAATTTTGTTGTGTTTCTGTAAAAACCTACAATGGTTTCAGCGCAGGTATGTTTATATAGTGTTATTTATTGTCATTGC
>JASAMX010031552.1:0-25311 GCA_030248175.1 Microlaimidae sp. YZB2_3
GCGCGACTGAAAATATACAGGCTCAAAATTCGTGCGCGGAAATTCGTGCGCGCACGAATTTCGTGCGCTAACTTTATATACGTTAAAAATATGCATAAATTAGCTTTTTAAACAAAAACAAATTTGTAGTCCATATTTTTGGTGGTCCATGTGACTATAGAATTTATTTTAATTTAGCGGTTATTAAAAGTTTTGTACCCAAAATTTTATTAAAAAATTAATTAATAAAAAATTATTTTAATTTAGCGGTTATTAAAAGTTTTTTTAACAGTAAAAATTTTGTACCCAAAATATTGTCATTTTTTGCCTATATTCTATTTCACACTCAAAAATATGAATTCAAGCGCACTTACACTTCGGATCCAAAGCTCAGTATTCTACTTAAAAGACCGTGTCGGGACCTAAATAAATTTAAAAAGGCGCCTCTTGCTGGTGTAGTAGTACAATACAAGAGGGTGTAGCGGTTCCGAGCAATCTCCCAACAAAAAGGGTGAATCTCCCAACAGTTTGTGGAAAGTCCCAACAGAATCAAAAAATACGTTTGCAACAAACACCATTTTATTTTTTAGTCAATTAACACTATAATTAATAAAAATATAGCATTAAATACGGAAAACTCGTCTTTTGGATGTGATTTTGTAAACGCACTTTTCAAAAGACAAGTTTTTCCTATTTTTCGAATAAAACAATCTATTGAAAACCTTTTTTATCTAAGCCTAAGCAAAAGCCAAAAATCAAGCAAAATTTTTGTCATGGTAAACTTTTATTAAATTCTTTATTCAAAAAACTGAGTACCTAAGCCTAAGCAAAACCTAAAAATCAAGCAAAATTGTATTATGGTAAATTTGTATTTAATGATGCTTTTTAAACTGAAGAGTAAAAATTTTATTTTTTTCCGAAGCCTAAGCAAAACCCAAAAATCAAAAAAAAATTCGGGTGGGGGAAAAAGCCGGACCACCCGGACGGACTGACGGAAATTGATGGGGTAAAACCCGGACTGACGGACCGTCTAAAAACGCAAATATCTCAAGAAATACATAAGCTCTATAAAAATAAAGTTATTTTTGAAATCTCCAGATCACGAGCTTCACGTTTATTTGCTTATTTTTGTGTTTTTGTTTATATTAAAAAAATTAAAATCTTCCGGGTTTCCTTGACACGGGTATTTGTTGACACACTTACCGTAAGTTCATTTATTTTATTTACCGAAAGTTACTTACATTACCTTACACTTACCGAAAGTTTATTTTTCATAAATTATTAAAATTAAATATGTTCCATAAATTAAAATTAAACTTTTGAAATTAAAAATGTATATAAATATAATTCTGTATTAAACTGCCAGTGCTTCTTTTGCAAAACTCATGATGGAAGTAATATTGCGTTCGCAATATAAATTGAAATAAAATTTTAAATACGCGGTATTTTTTATCGTTTGAACGCGCGGCCGGTTTTTTGTTTTTTTTGTATTCAAATTGAACAGTAGATCCTCAAGTCTTGATTTAAGGTGTATTTAGAAACCATTTAATAACTCTGTATTTTACAGATCATTTAACCATAAACATATTTTATTATATAGAATTGTAGCTAATTATTGTAAATAAATGTTTTGATTGAGCTAATGTACTTCGAAATTGGAAAAATTGCACCCTTAAAAACTTGGTCATGCGAACTAATAACCCGGAAGATTTTATTTTTTTAAATATAGAAAACCAACTTTTAAAACCTGTTACATATTTAACAGAATGCCATAAGCGTCAATTTAATGTGTTTACTTCATAATTTTATGCAGTATTTATTGAGATATTTGCGTTTTTTGACGGTCCGGCGGTCCGGGTTTTACCCCTTCGATTTCCGTCAGTCCGTCTGGGTGGTCCGGGTTTTACCCCTACCCAAAAAATTCTCATTGGGGTGGAAAGTGGAAACTTGCATTTTTGAAAGTACGTTTACAAAATTGCATAATTCCATTTATTATTCATTTAATGCATTTATTTATTTTCGGTTGTTTAAAATTATCGTGTTTAACACCGGTTTTGCAAACATATTTCTAATATTTGAACTGTTGGGAGATTCATCGATTGGTTGGGACTTTCTACGTTGGGACTTTCCTCAGTTGGGACTTTGCCCGATACCGGTGTAGCGCCAACCCATAACTTCATCTCAACAATTTGGATCATTTTTTAAATTTTAAAAACGAGATCTTCAGGTCAAAATTAACCTATGAACATGTTTTTATTTAGTATTTGTAGCGTGGAAATCTATAATCGATTTTGGTACACGTTTAGTACCTGTACCAAATTTTCTAATTAGTTTTGATATTAAAATATATTTATTTTTAATTAAAATATGTTTTTTTTATTATTAAGAAACTTTAGCATGCGTTCGCGCCGGTTCTCGCGCCGGTTTTCCGACCCCATTTAATTCACTCGTTTTTCCTATAACCCTAAGTTCTACGTTTTCAAAGCGAAAAGGAAAGCAATGTTTTATTTGGAAAGCTTGTATTTGCCTTTTAGAATTTCTACTATTACTACTGATGATGAGTGCTGTCGTACTTGAAAGCTTTAATAATTTAATACAAAATAAAAGTTTTATCTTTTGTTTTTTTTTGCAGTTATACGATTTAAATTCCCAAAAAAAAATCGCTCGCAACAGGACTGGAGTTTTATTGGAATTTTTTATTCATTTTTTTGGACACAAGTTCTTTCAAAAACTTTTAGCCGGTTTTCAAAGAATACTTTTTCGCTTTATTGCCGTTTGAAAAGAAACAATCTTATTAACATGTTTTTTAAAAATTATGACTCTCAATTATTTTTTTACCACGTTTATGTATTATTACCACATTTATGTAACGTTCTTTAAAAGTATTTGTAAGCTTAATTTATTAATATTATATTTGTTTTAGCCATTTCTTGACGAAGAAACACGTTGTTTGTTTTAAACTCATTTATGTTTTTAGGTACCTACCTATTAATAGAAATAAGAATGGTTTCTTCTTCAGAAAATCTGACACCGTTAATACATCTACCTCAAGAAGAATGGCCTATAAAGGAACGATTATATTTGGCTTCGTGCGTTCTTAAAGTTGGGGATGGAAATTGGTAGGTTTTTTTAAACTTTTTGGCTGAAAAATTATCGGTTTTTACCTATATTTTAGTGAAAATAAAAAAAAAACACAACAATATGCGTAAATTTTACGTAAAAAACTTAAATAAGCAGAATGGTTTTCTCGAACTTCAATTATGTTTTTTAGTGATTTGGTTTTAACTCCTCCACCCTGGAATAAAACTTATATGTACTTATATATACTTCTGCTTATATGTAGCATTAAATTTTTGGATTAGACTTTGGCATCGGAAGATTTTAAAAAATAACATCCGAATACAGATGTACGCTGTTTGTGTATATATAAATAGACGTAATGTCTATAAAAGCGTGCGTGCGTGCGCGTGTGTGTGCGTGTGTGTGTGTGAATGTGTTTGTGTCTGTGTGTTCCCTAACTCCTCCCCAACCACCCAACGGAAAAGGTTGAATGAGGTATCATTGGAAAGCTTATAGCCCGGGGAATGTCGTAAGGGGGTTAAAATTTTGAAAAATTTTACATGGACATCTTTAGACTGGACAACGCATTTTCACCATAAGGAGGACCCTATGGATTTTGGAAGTTGAAAAATTTTTTGTCTTTGAATTGGCTCAAACTTATTGGTAAGAGTAATTAGCCAATGTAAAGCCAGAATACAATGTTTTTTTTGGAAAAAATGAACATAGACATCTTTATACTAGACAACGTTTTTTTTCACTAAAGAAGGTAATTACCTTGCTCCCCAACCAACCACAAATGGTATTCAGCCAGGGCTTAAATGATATATCATTGCAAAGCTTACGGAAGGAAGTCCGGGGGAACTCTAAAAAGGTTGAAATTTAGAAAAAAGTTTGCATGGACATTTTTAGCCTGGACAAAACATTTTCACAAACTGGGGAACCTATGGATTGTGAAAATTAAAAAATGACTTTGAATTACCTTGAACTTATTGAAAAGAGTAATTATCCAATGTGCTCTAAAATCTAAAATGTCGTGTTTTTTGCTAGTTTTTTTTTTTTTGGGGAAAAAAATAACATTGGGGGGGGCACATCCTCTATACTCGACTTGGGATTGGGCTAAATGAGATATCATTGCAAAGCTTACAGTCTGGGGAATTTCATAAAGGGGTTGAAGGTCAGAAAAATTTTGCATGGACATCTTTAGCGTGGACAAAACATTTTCACAAAAGGGGGAAGGAAACCTATGGATTTTGGAAATTGACAAATTTTTTGTCTTTAAATTGGCTCGAACTTATTGATAAGAGTAATTAGCCAATGTAAAACCAAAATATCATGTTTTTGGTAAGATTAGCATGGACATCTTAATGCTGGACAATGTTTTTTCACTTTTTACAGCAAAAAAATTGGGCTAAATGACATATCATTGCAAAGCTTACAGACAGGTGAATGTCATAAAAGGGTTGAAACTTAAAAAATCGCATTACGTCTTCTGGTTGGACGAGACATTTTCACAAAAAGAAGTTTTACGTTTTTATTAGTTAATTTTTTCTTTTTTCTTCACCTTATAGGTGATATATTTTTCTCAGTTTTTTCAAAAAAAAAAATTTTTTTTTCCTTCTTTTTGCACTATAAAATTTTTTTTTTGTTTTTCCTATTATGCTGTGGCGTGCCCAGGATTTCTTTTGGGGGGGGGGGGGCGGTCTGGGGGTGGTAAATATTAGCCCTGAAGGGGGGGTCTGGAGGGGCGGCAGCCTCCCAGTAATGAGGGGTTTGGGAGGCGAGAGCCCCCAGCGGGGTCAAGACCAAAAGGCATAGCCCTTTTCAGGGAGGTCCAGGGGGCAGAATGCCCCCGCGGGGCATGTTTCATAAAAACCTTTGTAAATTCTTGATTTTACAAATCTCCGCCTATTTTTTGTAAAATACGCGATAAAGGTTTGTCGACTTGGAATCTAGGGGCAGCATCTGCGCGCACTGCTCTGCGCTGATCAATATGTCAATATAATAATAATGTCGCAGCCACGTCATTTCATCTCTGCTGGCCGATCAATATTCGCTGTGTCGTATATCCTCTATGATGTAATTTACAAAAATTAGGCGAAGATTTGTAAAATAAAAAATTACAAACGTCTTTATGAATCAGGCCCCAGGGCAAAATCCAGGGGCCTATCAGTATGCA
Organism: Microlaimidae sp. YZB2_3; assembly: GCA_030248175.1. Classification (NCBI taxonomy): domain Eukaryota; kingdom Metazoa; phylum Nematoda; class Chromadorea; order Desmodorida; family Microlaimidae; species Microlaimidae sp. YZB2_3. Next base: position 5,216 of record JASAMX010031552.1, read on the forward strand.
AGACGTAAGAACTGTCACTTCACCACACCCTCGACTTTCTATTCCTTTAATTCCTTTCTAAATTTTACCCTTCAATTCCTCTTTCTTTTAAGTTTTTTTTTCAAAACTATACATAATTGCAGTTTTATCCGCAAACTGTTATAAAAGTTATATATAAAAAGTTATTATTTTTTTATATACTTGTAATTTTCGGTAATCCCATAACTTTTGCAATTTTACTTTTTTAGGAACGAGTTGCCAAACTTATGAAGCAGTTTGATTATTTTCCTGCAAAAATGGCAAGAGAATACAGTGCTAAGGTATTTCATTCCTTTGTTATTTTTATTCCTATTATAACAAATAATTAAGAATCTATTTAAATAGCTGTCAAAATTATTTTTAAAAATTTTCAAATAAAAATATACCAGTCCAGTACGTTTTATCCGCCTCCATAATCACTAGTGATCGACCGGGGCAGAATTTTTGCTGATGCCGGGGCCGGGGCCGGGGCCGGGGTAGAGAAATTTGGATTTGCCGGGGCCGGGGCCGGGGTCGGGGTAGAAATTTTTGCCCCGGCCGGGGCCGGGGCCGGGGCCGGGGCAGGCGAAAAATTAAGCAGAATTTGTAATTTTGGTCATTTTTTTCAAATAAAAATCAACATTTTTACTGTTAATTATTTGGTTTATGTAATGAATAGTCACATTTTAGAATTTAAGTACTTTGTGAGTAAAAAAACTTATTTTTTATTACACAAAAGTTTTTTTTTCTAAGCAGAACAAAATTTTTATTTTCATATTTCAATTTTTCTAAACCTAAATTATTATTTTATTTACATAATATATGTACATTTTCACGTAATTATTAGCAGTATATTCTTGTTTAAAGCAATATTATACTTAATCGCAAACCATTTATGTTACTTTTAAAAAATGCTTTACAAATAGAGCAAACCATTTATGTTACTTTTAAAGAATGCTTTACAAATATGTAGAGGAAGAGTTAAAATACTTACAAGGAGCATGTTTTGATCAGTAAAGCAAAACGTGGTAAAGAAACTAAAATCAAAACTGGGTACAAGTAACAAAAATATTTCACAATAACAAAATCTCTTCATATTAAAATATTTTTAATTAAATATGTTGGTACCTAATTGGCGAAATTTAACCGTAAAAGTTAAGAATACTAGTCTTGCTTGAATGTTATTTTAAAAAAGAACTTTTACTCGAATTTCATTTACACACCACTATTCAACATTTTTTAGTTTAAACATATAAAAAGGGTTAAAACGCACCTTTTTATTTTAAAAAATAAGAGCATTTTTAAAATTTTATTGTCAATTTTTGTAAATTAAAAAAACACTCTTTTTAAGTTGTAAAAAGTAAAATATTATATTGCGAGTACATGAGACTACTCGCTTTCTAGCTGTTTCAAGTTGATTGTTTTAATGATTTTAATCAAATTATTTAATTTTAGCCAAAAATTATAAAATTAACGTCACGTAAACTTTTTCAATGTAATTATTTTCGTGATTTTGCAATACTTTTTATAATTTTTCGAGATTTATCAAAAACATAATATAACCCAAAAAAATTTTTTGATTATACACTAGGTTTTTGAATAAAATTATGGAAGAAAAAAATGCAACATTTTAAACGTTCGCGACTTTCTGTGCATATACCACTGATTTCTTGCGAAGAGATTTTTTTGCAGTCAATAATTGTTTTTTCGTGTAGCGCATTTACTTGCAAAAGTGGAAGCAAAGTTGCAATATGCACTGCAAAACGCTAACACTGTTAAAAATTGGTGCACCCAAAAATAGCAGAAAATGGCGGGTTTTCAGTATTAAACTCGCACAAGAGTGCTAGTTTCAAGCAAAATATTTTATTTAAAAATTAGTATTATTCTTATTTAGCATTATGCGAAAACTTTTTTTCAAATTAAATATAAACAGTTCATTATTAACTTTTTGTTTTAAAAATTCACGTTTGGTGTCTTTTGGCTGGATACAAAATATTGGGTTCAAAAAAACTGGACTGACTCCGCAGGTTTTTTTTAAATTTTATGAATACTATTGTGTAGATTTACAATAAACTTAAAAATTCTAAAATAAAGACTAGACATCAGCTTGAATTTTTTTAACGTAACAAAATTTAAAAACAATTTCCAATATTCACCTAAAAATAAACGCAAGAATATATAATCCAAGCAAATAGGGTAGTGCATTTAATTTCGGCACTTTTCCAAATTGGGCATTTTTGATTTTGGACTATATCTTTGGTAATCCTGGACGGAATACGACGTTTGATAGCTCAAATGAGACCTAATTATATGTAGATGACTGTCGTGAGCTTTTTATTTGTTATTTTATGATATTTTCATGTGAAATTGTGTGATTTATAAAAAATAAATTTGATACTCGTTTTTAGAAGATGGGCATTTCATGATTACTAAATAAATTGGTAAAAAAAACAAACTGCCCTGAAAATATAATTTCTTTTTTCCTAATATTAGCCCCCGGGGGTCGTCGCTGCGTCTGTGGTGAGGGGACGTAATAAAAAAAAATAGAGTAATGTCGGGACACATATTGCAGTGGGGAAAAAGGGGTAGAATTGAGGGGGGGGGTGGTTAATTGTAAATGTAAATAAAAAAAAAAAAAGGTAGGAATGGGGAGGGGAAGTAGCACTGCACTAAAAATAGATTTAGAGTTCCCTTAAAAAAGTGCCGAAATTAAATGCACTTTTTCCCAAAATTTTGCTCATTTTGATACCATTTGGCATTTTACCTGTAACTTTTTGCCAGTTGTTGAACAACAAGTAGAAGCTTAAATTAAAGAAAACTGTCTGGAGATAATGATAGGCTTTTAAATTTTTGAAAATGATGATTTTTTGACTGAAAAACAATCAATTGTTTTTAAAGTGCCGAAATTAAATGCACACATTAAATATACGCAATTTTCCATTTTTTTTTAAAAACTGAATTAATTAAGTAAAAAAAACTACTTTCGTACAGTGAAACTTTTGTGACGCAACGCAGTATCGTGAAAGCTTCAAAATGAGCTATCGAACATGAAATTCGGGCCATACAGTGAAAAATTACATCAGAAAAACAAAAAAGTGCCGAAATTAAATGCACTACCCTATGTCCAGTTGTACAATAAACCGTTCTAATCAACTCACACATGATCGAATTTAAATAATCGAATTTAATCATCATTTTCTGCTAATTTTTTGCACAAAGCGATTTAGTAAAATAGTCTTAGAAAAAACGAGTTTTTTGGTGTACAAAATATCGCTGTGCGAGAAAATTTTTATTGAGTGCACAGAAAATAGCTTGCGCGTGAAAAGTCACAAGTGCAACATTTCTTGTAAAATTTTATGTAAAAAGTTCCCTGTCTAGCCGAAAATTCTCTTGTTTTATATATTTTTGATATTAGCAATGATATTAAAATAACTCCAATATATGCAAAATACGTCTTGTGATTATGGAGGCAAATAAAACCTAGCTGACCTCGATGATTTGCAGTATTGAATCGACTATTTAACATTAAAATCATTTAAAACTTTCTGTAAAAACGGTTTTATAGTTAAGATTAATAACCATATTTTATAATTATTTATCAAATTACACAATTTGGAACAAAAATACGATTTTTAAAAGGTGAAAGTTGACTAATTTATGTATATTTTTTGAAAAACAGGAATTAAAAAAAAATATGCGTTCCAATTTGTTTATTTAAAATTTTATAACCGCACAATTATAATTGATCCGTTTACGTCTCTTATATAAACTTACTAGAGGTCAGCCAGATATAATTCAACCATAGATATCTACTTTCAAACTCTCATCTTGTAAATAAAATCTACAAACGGCTTTTAATACTCAAGATATCTTTAAATTTTTAGAATATGAATTCGTAATTAAATAAGGAATCTTAATAAAATAAAGAGGCTTTAGAAAATCTTATAAAGCATAATAAACAATAAATATCCTAATATTAAAACAATTAAATTAGCTCTTTAGATAAAATTTTGTATAATATTTCACTGTCAAAAATGTTTAGAAGCGCTTAAAATTTGCATTCTTAGGGGTCCTTACCTCGGTTTGCCCCGGCTCATTTGACAGCTAAATTGCCGGGGCCGGGGACGGTACCGGGGCCGGGGTAGAGAAAATTGCGTTTGCCGGGGCCGGGGCCGGTGCCAGGGTGGAAAAAAAGTGCCGGGGCAAGCCGGGGCTGGGGCCGGGGCCGGGGCTGGGGCCCCGGTCGATCCCTAGTGACGACCCAAAGTAGTAGCGAAAATAACCAGGCGCTCAAAAATTTAGACAGCCAAATTTATTGAAAAACTTGGCCGATATGGGAATTAAACCCGTAACCTCCAAATTCGACTCTGGCGGGCTACCCATTACACAATAGGCTGGACAATGGCCTTTTGTTATTGCTTGTACTTTGAGTTTTCACGGAAGGGCCACATACGCTGTATGTGTCACACCTTCTCCCCAAGAGAAGAGCTGCTCTCACCCTCTTCGATTCAATCCGCACACCTCCATCAGCCCCAACAAGCCCGTCTGTCTTCCATAAAACGGGGGGTACACTGGTATACATACCCGGAGGTGTGTATTGGACACCAAATATGTGACAACCCAAAGTAGAAGCTAAAATAACCAGGCGCTGAAAAATTTAGACAGCCAAATTTATTGAAAAATTTGGCCGATACAGAAAATGAACCTGTAACCTCTGAAGTCGACTCTGGCGTGATACCCATTACACCATAAGCCGGACAATGAAAGGGCAAAGATAATCGCCTTTTATTAATGCTTTACTTTGAGTTTTCACGGAAAGGACACATACGCTGTATTCGTCACACCTTCCCACCAAGAGGAGAGCTGCTCTCAGCCTCTTCAATTCAATCCGCACACCTGCACCAGCCCCAACAAGCTTATCTTCTGTAGAACGAGGGTTACACTGGTATACTTACCGGAGCTGTGTATCAGCCACCAAAAATGTGACAATTCAAAGTAGAAGCGAAAATAACCAGGCGCTGAAAAATTTAGACAGCCAAATTTATTGAAAATTTTGGCCGATATAGGAATTAAACCCCTAATCTCCAAAGTCGACTCTGGCGGGCTACCCATTACACAATAGGATGGACAATGGCCTTTTGTTATTGCTTGTACTTTGAGTTTTCACGGAAGGGCCACATACGCTGTATGTGTCACACCTTCTCCCCAAGAGAAGAGCTGCTCTCACCCTCTTTGATTCAATCCGCACACCTCCATCAGCCCCAACAAGCCCGTCTGTCTTCCATAAAACGGGGGGTACACTGGTATACATACCCGGAGGTGTGTATCGGACACCAAATATGTGACAACCCAAAGTAGAAGCTAAAATAACCAGGCGCTGAAAAATTTAGACAGCCAAATTTATTGAAAAATTTGGCCGATACAGGAATTGAACCTGTAACCTCTGAAGTCGACTCTGGCGTGATACCCATTACACCATAGGCCGGACAATGAAAGGGCAAAGATAATCGCCTTTTATTAATGCTTTACTTTGAGTTTTCACAGAAAGGACACATACGCTGTATGTGTCACACCTTCCCACCAAGAGAAGAGCTGCTCTCAGCTTCTTCAATTCAATCCGCACACCTGCACCAGCCCCAACAAGCTTATCTTCTGTAGAACGAGGGTTACACTGGTATACATACCCGGAGCTGTGTATCGGCCACCAAAAATGTGACAATTCAAAGTAGAAGCGAAAATAACCAGGCGCTGAAAAATTTAGACAGCCAAATTTATTGAAAATTTTGGCCGATACAGGAATTGAACCCATAACCTACAAAGTCAACTTTGGCGTGCTATCCATTACACCATAGGCCGGATAATAAAAGGGCAAAAATTCGCCTTTTATTAACGCTTGTACTCTGAGTTTTCACAGAAAGGACACATACACTGTATGTGTCACAGTTAAATTATATCTGGCTGACCTCGTAAAACTGTATTAGGGACGTAAGTGTTGGTTCATACTTATGAAAAAACGTCCTTTGGACTTTTTCCAAAGGACAATTTTAGAAAAGCCAAAACGTCCTTTGGACTTTTTCCTTTGAACAAAGTATGAACGCTACTTGAAATTTGTCCTTTGGACAAAGTTCACCAAAGGACAAAATCCAAAGGAAAAAGTAAAAAGGACAAAAAGTATAAACACGATGTCTTTTGGACTTTGTCCTTTGGACAAAATCCAAAGGTCAAAGTTCGAAGGAAGTTTTGACGCTGTGCTTGTCCTTTAAACAAAGTCCAAAGGACGTTTGGTCATAAGTATGAAACAGTCTTAAGAAGACACATTAACCCTTTGGGATTCATTCCGCTGTAAATCCGGAGAAGGCCTTCCGTGCCAGTGCTGCTCAGTGTTAATTCTGTGTGTTTTAGCCGGTCAGCACCAATTTTAACACAGTGCAGCACTGACGCGGAATACTTTGTACGGATTTGCAGCGGGTTTTGGACGAAAAACTCCCACCCAAAGGGTTAAAATTATGTGGTTGTGACGTTTAAAAAAATGAATCGGAATAAATAATCGGTAGAAGGTATTTATTTCTAACTACGTAAAAGGTGTTTATTTCTAAGCCGTTGTGCTCAAAATTTTAAGCTATTTGCTGTTAAATAATCATTTCAAGACTGCAATTCAGCGATGATTTAAATTTCCTATAATGGTAAATAACTATATTAAAACTGTTTTAAAATTCACAAAATCTCGATTTGTACCTAAATAACATTGGCCAATTGATGAATGTTTGTCAAACAAGTTTAAAAAACAAATTGCCGTTTGGTTGAAAAATTTGTGTTTTTCTTTTGTCGATTTTATGGTGGAAATAACTATTTCGTCATACGCTAATTTAAAACTATTTAGACATCGCATCATTTCTTTGCGAATTGGATTATTATCAATCGCAAACAAAAATGGCATAAAATGGTTGAATCTTTAAAAAATAACATAATCATCTTTATACTGGACAACGCATTTTCACCAAAAAGCGAAGCAATCCTTCTCCCCAGCAACAAAAAAATTGGGCTAAATATGATATCATTAAAAAGCTTACAGTCTGGGAAATCTTATAAAAAAGTTTAATGTTTGAAAAAATAACATAGACATCTTTGTGCTGAACAACGCAAATTCACCAAAGGTGGAACGGGCCTTCTTTCTCAACCACTAAAAATGGCTAAATGAGGTATCATTGTAAAGCTTACAGTCCAGGAAATATCATAGACGCGTTGAACTTTTATAAGAAAAGCAATGAATTTGAAAAACATAGAAAAAATTATTTTTATGGCTGACACGGGCTACTTGTTTTATTAAAAAACATATAAAATGATAAAAAAATGAATGGAATAAATTTAACGCAGCAAGACACAAATAGTAGATCAGTAGGTAACTATATATCAGTAGTTAAAAAAAGATATGTGAAATACAATGAAATGGATAATTTAGGACCTATTGTGGAAGAACCACAAACAATTTCCGTGGATAATGCTGCCCACAGATTTGGAGGAGTGCGAAAAGACGCTACATCATCAGATTTTACGAATTACAAACATGACGATAAGAAAAAATATATATGCGAGTTTATGAGCCGTAAGTAATTTGTATTTAAGTTGTGTTTAATTAAACTATAATTACAGAAGAACAACTAAATAGGCTTAAAAAGCGATTTATTTTAATGTTTAAAAAAATCTTTAAAATGGCGTTTACGGGATATCGACCGTGATCGGTTCGCTATTTTGTAATGTTATAATTTTGTTAGTTGAAAACACTTTGATTTTGACTTAATTGATAAATAATAAAACAATAAGCTAAGTTGTTATTTTTAAAATGTTAACAACAAGTTATTTTGTTTAAAAATACCAATTAATAGCAAACTGAGGTTGCCCGAGTTCAAAATATTTCTAAAAATATTTCACAGAATGAAACAATTTACTTCAAAAGTGCAATAATAATCATAGCATACAGATTAATTGTAAATTTTACTGTTTAAGTCTAAATAAAACTTTTAAAAAAGCCAATGAGTCATTAGCTTCATTATTTCTTGTAGACAACAAATAAAATGGGTGATAACATTGCATTTCGTTGTTAAGTTAAAATTTCGTCTAAATTTTATGATTATTAATTTATTTCGTGATGATGCATCAAATAAGATAGTCAGTAGCTAAGATATATATTTATTCCAAGCGTATTTGTTTTATCATTTTGAGACGTTAGAATGAAAGTTTTTAAAATAATTTACTTTTATTTGCCATGCATTCAGCACACATAAGTTTAAATTATGACATTCAAGGCAACTTTCAAGATTTCAAGATTTCAAGATTTTATGATTTTATTTTCTAGCAAGATAAGTTACAAGCAAAGTAAAACCTATATATCTGAAATTGCAACCCAGTTGGATTACAAATAACATAAACACCAAAAACAAAACAAAAAAATCAGCAGTAGCACCAAAATGTATCACAACACAAATCCGGACTTACTAGAAAAAAAAATCAGCAGTAGCACTAAAATGTATTACAACAGAAACCCGGACTTACTAGAAAAAAAATTGACTAAATGCTTTAGATACTTAAAGCTCTTCATTTAGTCATTGTATTCAGGTTTATTTTAATAAAGATTTCTTAAAAGAGTACAACGAAGGAGCGCTTACTTGACTTTTATTTAGACAATTCCATTTATTTGAAACTCTGAAAGGTTTACAGTATAAAATCATATTAATAGCTGTTTATCGGGCCGAAACCAAATTTTAGATATAGAATCATACTGTTAACTGATTATTGGGTTAAAATCAAACCCCTAATTAAATTAGTTACTTTTTGTTATAATAAAAACAGATAAATTTAAAAATTTATCATAAAGCACTCATGAACAATCTAAACCCTGGGTTGTAGACCTTAGTGTGCCCAAGCAATCTAAACAAATTTTGAAATTCAAACTAAACTTTATCATCCTTATTTTAGTCTAATTTTATTTAATCAATTTTTAAAAACATGCCACTAAATTAAAAATATTATGATAAATTTTAAATTGAATTTAAGGTTTTGTTGAGATTGCTTGGTGAAACTATGGTTGAATTATATCTGGCTAATCTGGTAAGTTTGTATAGGAGACATGAGCGGAAAAATTAAAATTATGCGGTTAAAAAGTTTTTTAAAAAAATAACAAATTAGAACGCATAGTTTTTTTTTAAATTCCCGCTTATTCAAAAATATGCAAATATTAGTCAACTTTATCCCTTAAAAATATACACTTTTGTTCCAAATTAAGTAATTTGATAAATAACTGTTAAATTATAGCATTTAATTTACTGTAGTAGGTGAGTGAAACTATTTTAACCTTTTGAGATTTTCCGCTGCAAATCTGCAGAAGAAATTTCGCGTTAGTGCTGTTCAGGGTTAAAGTCCGTCATCGTCATCGTCATCGTCATCTTAGTCGCCAAGTTTAAAATTGAGCAGCGCTGGCGCGAAATCCCTTCTGCGGATTTGCAGCGGAACTAATCCCACAGAGTTAAAGCATACAACAAAAATTTACATAAAATTTATAACTAGCAGGGGAGCATTTATTATGGTGTTCACTCTTGAATAAATTTTCCTTCCTCCTATAAATCATGTAGCAAATAATATTAATGTAACATGTAACATTTAATGTACCATGTAACAAAAAAACATAATATCATGTAATAAATTATGTAACATATTAAAAACAACCTTTGATTTTTTTTAAATTTTTACGTCATTTTGAAATTTAATTTTTATTTAAAAAATTTAAAAATTAATCGAGACTTTAGATCAAAGAATTATTGATAAACTCTGCAAAAAAACAGTTTTTTTAATAAACTATTTCTACAATGCGTTGGATCATTGAAAAAACTATTTTTTAAACACCTTTTGAACGTTTTACTCAAAGTTTCAATTATAAACCCACCGTATAAGGCTGAAACGTAAACCCTAAGCAAGCTTAAAGGCACAGTCAAAATTTTTGTTTTTGATTTAGATAATTTTTTTGTAAAAACCTTATCCGTGCCCCCAATAGCCCACAAAATTTTTTTCATTCAAATATCTCCAGTGGTTCAGGAGATATGACTCCCCAAAAATGGCGTTTAATCAATAATTTTGTACTTAGAAGATTTCTTAATAGGTATTATAAATTTGAATTTACAAAAAATGCACTCCAAAAAGCGGCTACTTTTTACCTTAATTTTGATACCTTTATTGTTAAAATTGGTTTTTATTCGTCAAGATATTGCGTTTCCAGGTCAAAAAACCCTCGATTTTTTTTGCTAAAAACACTAAGTGTGGGCAAAAATGCTGGTCAAACCCGATTTCGGCGGAGCGTTTAATTTTCAAAAACTATTTTGCGGGCAGAAAATAGTACATTATGTATTATTTTCACTGTTTTTTTTTATTAAAAATGATCTAATAAAGCATTCTCAAAAACTTCATTAACCTGTTCCCGTGAAGACTTTTTCCCCACTGCAACCGTGTACTTTCGTAGGACAAAGGTAAAACCGTCGTCTCACGGTGGTGGTATTTTCGTATGACAAATGCCGTACGTAAACTTTACCGCGGTAAGCTCTTCGCATCACCTAGGTTTTACTTCCGTCATACAAAATTTTTTGTGCTGGAACAGTGCCCAGTGAGCTAGAAAATTTAAATGGTTAAAGCTGTACGGTAGCAATATTCAAATTTTTGCAACATGAAATATCCTACGTATTACACTGTATCTGCGACAAGAATCTGCATATTGCCACGGTACCACTTTAACCATTTCAATTTGTTCGCTCACTGCGCACTACTCAGGCAAAAATTAGGTATGATGGAAGTATGACACAGGTCGCCCAAACGTTTCACGATTGTAACCGAGGAAAAGGCAATTACAGGAACGGGTTAAACAGATAATTTTTCACAAAGATATAAAGACAAAAAATTAAATTACTTTAAAAACAAAAAGTTCAACCCCTCTCGTTTTTATCATTAGAAATTTTATTGTTAAAATGCTCTAAAATGTTCCAAAAAGAACAACTTGATTGTGTGTTATTTTGAATTATAGCTTGATTTTTTTAATAAAAAAACTGTAAAGGATCAAGAAAAAATGGTAAATTTAAAATGAGCGCCAAAATAAAAATCAATAGTTTTTAAATAAAAAGACCAAACAAAATTTTTTTTTGTTTATTAATGAAAAATAAAAAATGTATTAACCAGGGGTCGTATGCTGAAGGTTTAATCCGACTTAAAGTTAATCTGAGATTAGAGATTGTCGACACACAGTAAACATACTAGCAGTATCGGTTAGATAATCTAGTTTAACGAATTTAATCCGAAATTAGGTTTAATCTCAGAATAAATCGTCACTAACTCAAGATTAAATTATTAATATATGCAAATTTTTAAACCACCTCCGGAGGTGGATTAAAAGTTTGCGGGTGAGTTGGTTGAAAAATTTCGGTGTTTTTCCCGCTAATCTCGGATTAGTGGCGATTTAATCTAAGATTAAGTTCATTAACTCTGTTAACCTGGATTATTTAATCAATACTGTTAGTATGTTTACTGTGTGTCGACAATCGCTGATCTCAGGTTAATTTAAGTTGGATTAATACCTTTAGCATACCACCCCAGGGGTCGCATTCTGACACGCGGTTAAAAGTTATCCTGAGATAACTTTTTACGTGCTTAAGGATTAAATTTTACCCAGGTTAAAACCGGAGTAATTTTTTTTTATTGTTTTAAGGATAAGAATTTATCCAACAGGTGGATAAATTCTTATCCACCTGTTGGATAATTTTCTCCTGTTGGATTAATTTAATAAAAAATAAAATATGCGCATTGACTAAATTTTTTATTTTGCGCGAGGTGGTTTTGCGGCGGAAAAAAATTTTAAAAAATTCGTTGGATTCATTTTCACTCCCATATGCGGCAGTTTTATTAATTTACAATATATATTAATTCTTTTTTTATTAGGAAATGGATTTATCGTGGTAAATATAAGTGGTTCTTCAGAATGCGACCCCTGAGCTCGAACTTGATAAAATGCACGCAGAGTCAACTTGCTACTACTAACCCGACCACGCGCGCTTTTAGCTAAGATGCGATAAAGCTTTATAAAACCACAAAGTATGCCCAAAAAACCACTGCTGTCGCTTCGTGCTTTGGCGAAAAAATCGAGGGTTTTGTGCGAGAAACGCAATATATCGAAAATACTGCACCAATCTCAACAATCAAGGTATCAAATAAAAGTAAAAATAGACGCTTTTTTTGAGTGCCAATTTTGTAAGGAAATTTTTATACCTATTTAGCAATTTTTCAAGTACAGAATTATCAAAAAAACGCCATTTTTCAAGGGTTTCAGGGGTATTTCAAAAATATCTCCTGAACCACACGAGATATTTTGTTAAAAAAAAATTTGCTAGATATTGGGGGCAGGGATAAGGTTTTAACTAAAAACTATAAAAATCTAAGACAAAAATTTTGATGGTGCACCTTTAAGCAGAAATCTTAAATTTGAATTCTTAAAATTTTAAAATATTAAGCAACAACCGAAAAAAGTTTAAACTTGAAGAAAATTTTGACGGCGCCAGCGCCAGAAGCAGTAAATTCTGCTTATCTTAGCAAAGAATCACTTCCAAAGTAAAGCAAAAAAAACTTTTTTCTTAAGCCTAAGCAAAACCTAAAAATCATGCTAAACAACCAAAAAAACTTTACCTATGTCCAATATACTAAATATATATATTAGTGATGTTCCTACCCTCCAATATCATGCTCCAGAGCTCCGGACCTCCGCCCTTTCAATAAGCAATTTTAAGTTTATTTAAACTTTAAATACATTTAAAATCACTCTATTACCGTTTTTAAGACTATTTCTAGCGTTTTAAATAAGCTTTGAAAAAAATTTAATATACAAAAAAATTTTGAAAAAATAAACTATAGCATCGTTCTTTACTTTTTCATAAATTAGTTCAAAAATAGGGCGGAGCTCTGGAGCTCCGGAGCTCCTAAAAACGGAGCAATCGCTCTGAAACTCCGGAGCTCGGAGCTTCGGGATCATTACTAATATAAGCAGAAACTTTTGCAAAATATTTTAGTTCTGTTTTCACCAAGGATGACGGTAAATTTTCATATTTTGCTCCAAATAAAATAAAAATTCTCGAAAATATTTTGTTTTCAACAAGCATATTAATAAAGGTTATTAAAAAACTCCCTAATAAGTTGTCTAGATCTCCTGATTGTTTATGAGCCTACTTTTTAAAGAAATTGTCATCAGTAATAGCTGAACCGTTGGCTATGATATCTAAAAAAATCCTTTGACTGTGGTATCTTGCCATTAGAATGGATTTATTGTTTTAATTAGTTTAGTTTTAGATCGTTTTAGTGATACCTATATACAAAAAAGCACAAAGAGCGTTGAACATAATTATAGATCTGTATCATTAACTTCATATTCATGCAAAATTATGGAGAAGCTTGTTAAAGATGAACTTTCAATCATTTTAAAACACTTTGACTTGGTGCCAACACGGCTTTAAGGCTAAAAGTTCAACCATAACACAGCTTTTAGAGATTGGACTTTAGCCTTGAAAAACAAAAAAATGTAGATACAATTTGTTCGGATTTTGTTAAAGCCTTTGATACGGTCTCACATCCAAAACTTTTATCTAAATTTGAAAAATATGGAGTTATAGGAAAATTTTAAAATTGTATAAAGGGTTTTTTTACTAATAGATACATGAAAGTTGTAATTAATGATGCAGAGTCAAATTACTATAAGGTGGAAAGTTCAGTTCCACAAGGTTCGGTGTTGGAGCCGTTATTATTTCTTATTTATATTAATGACATCATAAACACTATACAACATTCTCATATTAAACTTTTCGCAGATCATGCGAAGGTTTATACGATTTTTTCTAGTGAAGATGAAAAAACAAAAAGAAATCAGTTGCAAGAAGATATAAACAGATTAGCCTTATGGTCCAAAAATTGGCAACTGAGACTGTCTGAAACTAAGTGCGAGGTTCTTTATATTTCTACTAAAGGGAATAATTTTTGTGATCATGATTATACTAAATATGTATAGACAGAAACATTTTATCAAAAACTAACTCAGTAAAAGATATAGGTGTTTATATTTGCAAAAATTTGCAATTTTCAGATCATAGTAAAGTTATTGTTAAAAAGGCTTTAAAAACGTCTTCATTAATTTTTAGGGCATTTAATTTACTCTGAAAAAACTTAGTGAAGGCCTTTACGACATATGTCCGGCCTGTCTTGGAATATACTAGTGTTGTGTGGAACCTTTTTAAAAAAAGGAATATTTTTATTAGTAATATACTCACTTTTATTTTTTTTAATTAAATAGATCTTATTATGGCTCAATTTTAGTGTTTTTTAAGCCTTTGAGTCATATTCTAGTAAAAAAACCATGTCTTCGTTTTGGTATTCTGGCGGCCGTAATTGATTTGCAATTATTGTGTTTTGCTTATGATAGTCTTTCTAGAATAAACACTTTGACTTAGACTTTGACTTTACTGCTTAATATAAAGAAGTTTTTTTGTAGCGAATTTTAAATTTCAAAAAAACTAGAAAAACTTACGATTTAATATCTATTTTAAGTTTGATTTTTTCTAATTTCAATTGTTTTTGTACTATGTTTTAAGAAAAGCAAAAACAGAACAAAAACAATAAATCAAATACTGATTTGAAAGAAATTGAACTGGTTTCATTTTTTCTTGCCTTTTTTCGCTGTTTTGAGTCAAAAAATCTTAAACTAAAAGGAAAGCCTCTATTTTGCATATTATTTAAAAAAAACAGTCAGTTTTTTGAATATGGACGTATTTTATATAAATTAAAACAGTGTATACGAATTAATGCAGAACGAATCATTTTTGCTTCAAAAACCGACAATACCGATAAAAATTAATTATTAATATCAATGCAGAACTGTTTTAGAATTAATAACACTTGAAGTAAAATTTTTTTAGTAAATAAACAAAAACAAACTAATATTGGTAAGGGAAAGATTTATTCTGATGTTTGAGCCAGAAAAGATCTTCCTGGGGGAATATCCATTGTGAGGGGGTAAGATCTATTCTCGCAGAAATCGGAATAAATCTCTGGGGGAAGATTTATTCCAAAGCGCACCAGAATAAATCTTCCGGGGAAAGAAAATAGGGGGATGATCTATTCTGCCACAGCGGCAGTAAAAGAATCAACAATATATAATGTAATTTCCGAAAATTTAAAAACACATACTCTAAATAGAAAACACTTTAAACACAAAAACTTTTCGACACAGTATCTAAAACATAAAGATAACCATTTTTTTATAAACTCACATTGTAAAAACATCATTTTTCTTACATATAGACATATCTAAAAATGCGAAAACGGACTTAGATACGTAAACTTTATCAATGGAAAATTTAATAAAATTATGGCAGAAATTTAAATATTGTATAACAATAACAACAATAATATTCATAAGAATAATAATAATAATTGTTATATTTGGCCTCGAACCAAATTCATACCCATCTTTGTTTCTATTATTATTTTACCTTTAGTTTAGTTTAGTGTTTTATTTAATTTTTAAAGAAAATGTTAAATCAACATTATTCTCCATATTAAGTTTAAAAAATTTGAGTTGTGTTTTTATTTAAATTTTGTTATTTTATGTTCATTTTTATGAACTACAGTTTGATTTTATGTCTAAAATATTAAGGTAATAGAAGAATATGTTTGAAATAATTTAGTTTAAAATCTTTTGTCGTTTTTGTGATACCAGTAATTTTTGGTTATTTGATGTGTTAGATTTAGAAGGAAGAAGGGGGAGTGTGAAACTTAATCTTAAAAGAAGGGTAGTTTATACTTACAAGAATTAATTTTATACAAAATTGATGCATTTTTTTGTTAGCAAATACAAAAAAAATCTTTTTTAGATCCACCAACTAAAATAGTGGCAGCTTGTCAGGGAACAAGTCTTCAAATGTCATGTCAGTGTGGAAAACCGAAAGTTACGTATGCCAAATTTGGGGCAGGCAATTCTAGGGTATTTTATTAAAATTTTTGTGGATAGTAGGTAATATTGCGCAAACTTTTTTCTTGGACCTTCTTGTAGCATTGTGATAAAAAGTTAGAAAATTTTAAGTAGGGATTAAATCTGGGGCCTAAATTTTCTTTAAAGGGCGTTTAAAAACGTTTGTAAATTTTCACATTACAAATCCCCGCCTATTTTTTGTAAATTACACGATAGAGGATATACGACACGGGAATATTGATCAGTCAGCAGAGGGGAGCTGACGCGGCTGCGACCGATCAGCGCTGGGCGCTCACTGCGCGGAGAAACAGTGGATTACAGGTCAAAAAATTATTGTGTACTTTACAAAAAATAGGTGGTGATTTGTAAAAAGAGAATTTAAAAACAATTTATGAAAAGGGCCCAACCTTTTGTAAATTCTTATTTATTTTAAAAATCTCCGCCTATTTTTTGTAAAATACACGATAAATGTTTTGCGACTTGTAATCCAGGGGGAGTCCCTCCGCGCAATATTTCCCCGCCTTGGATATCTTCTCTCTATCATGTAATTTACAAAAAATACGCCGATATTTGTAAAATGAAAATTTACAAAGTCTTTATGAATTAGGCCTCTGGTTATTTTGTAAAATAAAAAAAAACTAAATTTCAATTGATTTTTATTTTTTTCTGATTGTAATGGATTTTTTGTAGTTATCAATATATATTAAAGATTTTTTTTCTAATTTTAATATGTTCTAAAAAAATACATTTTGACTGCCGTTACTCATCTTGATAGCAAATGTTTGAAATATAAAAAGTTTCAAGTACGGCACATTGGGAATCTTCAAAATTATTTTTTAGGAAAATTTATTTTTTATTATTTGTAGGAATTTTTTAAGTGACCGTCAATAATTTTAAAAAAAATTAATGTAGGATATTTTATCAGCTATTAGATTTTATCAGCTATTATCATTTTCATGAAAGCGATTGTCAATACGATTTAGAAACTATTCACAGTGTGAATCAGTCAGTGATCAACAATCAATTAAATTTACATTGGAAAATTTAACTTGCAATAGACTATGCTTTTTCAGTTTAGTAGCTTCAATGAACAAACCAAAAACCGTTTAGAATATGGTTGAAGAGATTTAATTGTGTATAAACTTTATTTTAGTCAAACTACGTCCATTTGTGCCAAAACACTGGAATTTCAAAATATTGAGTCCCATCCAGCAAAAAACTATGTTTGCCTGCTATTGCTTTAAAAAAAAAGCTTTCAGATGTATCGTCGTTACTACGGCAAAATGAGCCACTGTCTGTGGCCGTCAGCCACCGTCGTGACTGTGACTCATTATGTAGTTAACAAGGTCCTATGTAAAATTTAAAATGAGTCACAGTCGCATATATTTTATACGAATTTTGCTCATTTTGTCGTAGTAACGACGGTATGTGATGAGTTACGTTGCTGACCGGCTAAATAATGAAATACAATTTGTCGTCACTATACGGCAAAATGAGCCACAATATGTATAAAATATGTGTGCCTGTGACTCATTTTAGATTTTAAACAGGACCTTTTTAATTACAGAATAAGTCACAGTCACGTGCATTTTATAATGACAGTGGCTCATTTTGCCGTAGTAACGACGTATTGCTAAACAATTAGGCTTTAAACATGCAGTACACCTGGCTCGCAGACTGAAATGATAAAAAATGACTTGTTTCAATATTTAAAACTAAACCAATAGGTAGCGTGATAATGTAAAGGTTGGTCTAAAACGTCGATAAAGCGCTGTTCATTGTTAAATGACTCAGCATAATTACAAAGCTATGGAATCACTTTCAGCCAATGGATGCTGGGTAAAAAATTGATTCTAATTGAATTTTACGCTTTTTTCTCCTTTCATTTGATTCCCAAAAGGACCAAATCATAGAGCAGCCTATTACTAAATTTACCCAGTTTTTGTGGTTATTAATAACTGAAGGTGTTTAAAAAAAGTTGGAACTTGAAACTTGAATTTAGAATAGTCTTAAAAATTTTTAAACATAAGCTTACCCGAGCCTCTTTGGTCTAATTCTAATACAAGTAAAAAAAAATAGAATTTACTCTAATTGAGCAATTTTGTTATGGAGTAGTGGGAATCCCTAAAGTGAAAAATCGTTTGGTAGACCTCATGAATGAACGGAAGAAAAAGCATGCATGATCGTTTTAACCAACTGCTTATGCTGTTAATGACTTTTTCAAAGTATATCTCTTAAATGACAAAACAACAACCGATGTGTGTACTGTGACACCTGTGTACTTTTTTACAACTTTATGTATTCTGAATTTTCCATGTTTTGCGCTTCTTATGTGATTTTCAGTGGTTGAATTTTACTTTAGCGAAATTAAAGTCTGCAAACTGTTTTCGCCTCTGTTACTTCCTTTAATTTTTCGATTGGAAAACCGAGCAATAAATAAAACAAAATACTGCACCTTGAATCACCTGTCTAAGAACGGGGTATCTTATTTGGGAAAACAAGTTTTTACCTACCTCCTACCTACGCCCATTGTAAATCCTGCTGCCCCCTACTTGCCTCCGATCTATCTCCTACTTGCCTCTGATGCAGTTTTAACTGCATCTACCTGCCTTTTAACCTGTATATGATTTCACACAGGATCCAGGGTCACCTGCCTATTCTACCTTCCTCCGCGGCAGTTTTACCTACCTCATACCCTGCCTCATACCTGTCACCAAGACAGTTTTATGTGACTCTCATACCTGCCTCCAGCCTACCTCTTAGCTGCCTCTAAGGCACTTTTACCTGTATCCAGGCAGTTTTACCTGTATCCACTCTTTCAGAGGCAGGTTTAAGAGGAGTACTTACCGAGCTAACGCTTTTTACACTATCTACTGCTTTGTGGTGGACAGTGGTTAAGTGAAAACTGCGGTATTGATTCCTAAGATCCTAAAACCATTATATTTTTATATTTTTTCCCAAAAGTTTGGCATAAAACTTTCAAACGTATTCTTTGACGGTTTAAAGGCTTACAGCCATCAATTTATATCTTGATAAATATTTATAAATTCTGGCTAAAAATTTTGCCACAAGACGTAATTTCTTGCGTCGCACTGAAATACAATGCTGTTATTTCAAAATCGTATTAACTACTTTTCATGCTAAGTTAGCAGCCAAGATCGAGGCACTTCATTTTTACTCCAGAAGTATTTAAAAGCATCACAATCAACTTATGATTTTATTAAGAGAGCTATTTGACTCATAAAATTCAATTACATTGTGCACTTGACGGTGTCTACGATTTCAAACTTTAATCAAAAATTAAAAGACAAAGCTTTTTCTGTTTTATCCCCTTTTTTATACATATGTCTCAGAGAAAATTTTGTTAAAGGCCGATCGTCACTAATAATCATAGTAATTGTATGACAATTATCGGTCATTTACACAAAAATACTGTTTTTATAGTTTTGTAACTCGTCTTACTCAACAATTTGCTTCAACTCCACTTGGGACTCAGAAAACATATCACCAGAAAAGATAAATAATGAAATCTGCTTAAATTCAACTTGCACAATTGATGTCGATACTTATTTTAGTAATCATTCTTGTTTCATTCACGGGTTTCAGTATCTTGAAATTTATTATTACTGTCCAGGTAACTTTATTTTCACTTGACGCGTTCATCTATCTGATATGGGTTGTTTTCTGACTTTGAAATTGTCGTTACTCTGACACAAAGAGTCACAATCAATATAAAATTAACGTGACCCTTACTCATTTTGTTTATATTAATTGTGTGTTAAGATATAAAAAAGTCACAATTACGAGTATTTTACGATGCATCTGACTCATTGTGTCAGACTAACAAGGAAATGTGAGTATGGAGGAGATGACAGTCGTTAAGTCACATATTTAAATTATTTAAATTAATAGGTTTGTCTAACGGTAAAAAGACATAAATTATTAAATTTACGATTTGGTTTGTCAATAGATGCTTGCATGTCTTTTGTATCTTTATAAGTTGCGATTCCGCGGTTGTCAAACAAAAATTTGTTTTATTTGCTGTTCTAATTGACAAGTG
>JASAMX010031555.1:0-12177 GCA_030248175.1 Microlaimidae sp. YZB2_3
CCATATCGTTTTTCAATTTTGAAGGAAAAATAGGTAAAAAACCCTAAATTTTAGGTTAAAAAGCCCTTTTTACTGCATTTTTGAGCTTTTTATTGCTTTAAACACTCATTTTGATCTCAAAACTTAAATTTGGAGGCAGTTAGAAGTCATTTTAAAGACATTTTTTTTCTTCATTGTTCCAAAATTGGGGGGGTTAACTTATCTCCCCCCCCCACTTCTGAGTGGGGGGTGGGGGGGTTAAAACCCCCCTTCTTCAGAATTTGGGGGGGGGGGTTTAACCCCCCCCCCCCCAACCCCCCCCCCCCCCCCGTGCCCATGTATGGTTCTTATATTAAGTTTCATTCTGAGGTACAAGTTTAAAGCAATTTTTAATGAAGAATGGCTACCCTTTGTATCTTATTGATTTTTGTATAAGGAGGTTTTTGTTTGAAATATTTAGTAATAAAAAGTCTTTAGTTTTATCTGTTGAGAAAAAACCACTAGTTATTGTTTTACCTTATCTTGGCATTAACTCACTAAGTCTTAGTAAGAAACTTAGAAAGTTATTTAATTTTGTTTTATCTCAGGTTAGTCTTAGAATTGTATATAAATCGTCTAATCGTCTGTCTGTTTACTTTTCCTTTCAAAGATAAAATTCCATTGTGTCTGAGATCTCGGGTGGTATATAAATTTCAGTGTAGTGGGTGTTCTTCTACTTACATCGGCCAAACGGTCCGACATCTAGCCACCAGAGTCTCAGAACACATTGGTATTTCAGCTAAAACGGGGTGATCTATTCTATCTAAACAGTCAGCCGTTTATGACCATATTTTATCATGTACAAGTTTAGTTTTACCATGTCTTAATAATTTTAGTATTGTTTCATCTGCTTCTAATGAGTTTTCTCTTAAGTTAAAAGAAAGTTTTTGTATAAGAGTAGAAAAACCAGTTTTAAATAAAAATATTTCTAGCATGGATTTGGCTTTGTTTTAAGTTAAAATAATATTGTTTAGTAGGCATTGTCTTATTTGTTTTTCCCGTAACTATGTTTTTTGATGTTTCAGTTTTATTTGACCTTTCTGCATTTTTATCTGTGTTTACTTTTTTATCCTATTGTGTGTTTTATCTGTATCTTGTCTTTATTTTACCGCTTTTATCTGCGCGTTTTGTTTATTTATTTGTAGTTTTCTACTTCTTTTTTTTCTTTTCTCCTATAAATCTAATTTTGGGTGCCTATAGAAACAAACAAACATTTTAATTTTTAAATTTTATGTAGTTTATGTACTTTTTTGTCTATTTTACTAATTTTTTTGTATACCTTTTTGTAATTTATCTAATTTAAATTGCATTTTAATATTATATTTATTTAGATGTATTACTGATGATGAGTATAGTTATACTCGAAAGCTCTATTAATGGTGTCAAGAATAAACGTTTTATCTTACGTTTTAAATGCATTACTATACTATGATTCAGATTTCCCAAAGGAAAATCAATTGGTTGAATCTGGTGGCTATTTTATTTGTAAGGTGTAGGAGCGCAGTTGTAGTAGACTGGTTTGGTTTAAACCATACATGGGCATGGGGGTTTAACCCTCCCCAAATTCTGAGAAGAGGGGTTTAACCCCCCTCCCCACTCAAAAGTGGGGGGGAGAAAAAGTTAATCCCCCAATTTTGGAAAAATGAAGAAAAAAAATTCTTTAAATGACTTCTATTCTAACTGCCTCGAGGTCAAAATGAATGTTTTGAGCAATAAAAAACTCAAAAATGCAATAAAAAGGGCTTTTTGACCTAAAATTAGCGTTTTTTACCTATTTTTCCTTCAAAATTGAAAAACGATATGGGTAAAATGCACTCCAAAAAACAAACGATATGGGTATTTTGCATTTCTCAGATTTTAACCCCCCCCCTAATTTGGGGTTTAACCCTCCCCCCACTCCGGACCAACTTGCATGGTTTATGTATGGTTTAAACCAATGCTGAGCTGACTTTGATATTGGCAAAGATAATTGAGCAAAATTGGATGAATTAGTGCCTTGAGAATTTTTATAGCTGGGCACATAGGTCAGATCAGAACGGTTGGGGAAGCTAGGGGTGGTTCCTGTCGCCCCCTTTCTCACCTATGGCTGGGCAGAGTAGAGATATTGGTCTATAGGTGTTGAGAGGTTGAGGTCTTTTCCTGGTTTTGGGAGCAGGATGATGCGACATTGTTTCCATATTGTCGGGATTTCACTGGTTTTGAGATATAGGTTGAATAAGTTAGTAGTCAGGTATTGTAAGCAATTTGAGCCAAGGTTTTTGAGATGAAAAATAGATAGGCCATCTGGACCAAAAGCTTTGGAATTTGTTTCTTGTTGGTTGCTTTTTGTAACTTCTAAGGTGGTTATTTCCAATGGGTTGCTGTTTTCCTTGCTTTTGATTTTCCTAGTGAGATTTTGGTTTTCTTTTGGAGTGTGGTGAGGGCGTATTGTGGTGAATTGTCTGTTAAAGTTCTCAGTCAGTTTTTAAGTTTGGATTATTTAAGACCCATTGAAGATTATTGGTAAGTTGGGTGGAGTGGTTGGCTTATTGTTAAGTGCTTTAATGGTTTTCCAGAGTTTCGAAAAATTAGTCTTGTGGCTGAAAGTTTTTGGGTGGTAAAGTTTTGAATTTCATTGTGGATTTGGTTGTTTAATTCTTTTTTTTTTTTGAAAGGGGGGGGTTGCACCATACATGGGCACAGAGGGAGGGGAGGGAGTTAACACCCCAAATTCTGAGAAAAGGGGTTTACCCAGGGACGTAGCCAGGGGGGGGGCGGCCGCCCCCCCCGAAACGGTCGGACAGGAGGAAAAATAAGGATATTGGTTGGGCGGGGGGGGGGCGGCCCCCCCCCCCCCCGAAATGGTCGCCAGATAGTAAAATTTGGGGGTTTTCATATGCTAAAAATTCAAAATTTTCTAGCGCCTCGCTAATCGCTCGGCGCCAAACTTTAAAATAATTTTAGTACCCCAATGGACCCCCAAAAACCAAAAATTTGTTTCGCTTCGCTCAGCGGTCACTTTCTATAGCCAAAATTTCGGGGGGCGGAGCCCCCCCCCCCCCCCCCCCGAAATTTTTTTTGTACTAAAATCCGCCCCCCCCCCCCCCCCCAAAATGAAACTCTGGCTACGTCCCTGGGTTTACCCCCCCCCCCCCTCCCCCACTCAGAGGGGAGAGGGGGGGTGTCAGATTTTAAAGTATGGGGGAGGGGGGCCCCTGGATTTCTTTCTTGGGGAGGGGGCAAAATTTTGATTCTACCTAGGGTGGGTGGACCCCACTTTACCCCTCCTCCCTGTTCATCTATGATTCTATCTTATTTGTTAAGTAGTTCAAAAATATCTGGAGTATAGTCTGGGTTGCAGAAACTGGATAGCAAAATGTATATATTTACTATTAAAAGTTTTGTGTTGTTGAAAGCAGTGGCGCGCCCAGGGGGGGGGGCGGCCGCCGCCGCCCCCCCCCCTTGCGAAATCCGGCGAAGCCGAATTTTTTCTAAAGGGGGACCCTTACGTTTTTTAAAATTTTGGGAGAGAAAAACTTTTTCTTTAATATGAATACAGAAACTTTCCTGATGCCTTCCAAAATCATATTAATAGTCAAAAAACCAAAATTTTCCCGCTACGCGGGTAGTTTAAATTGACATTTTATCTTAGTTTTTCAATTTCAAATCAATTATTCCGTTTAGTAGTTAAGGCAACATGTTTAATAAAACTACTATGAACACTATTATCCTTTTATTAACGTTTAAACACATGTTTTAAATGTATAGGTATAAAAAAACCTTAAAATTTGTAATAAGTATCATCTAGAATTAAAATTTCTATTGTATTTTAGCGCCTTAAATTAAAAATTTTCTCCTCTGGGGGGCATTCTGCCCCCCGGACCCCCCTGACAAGGGGCTCTGCCCCTTGACCCCGCTGGGGGCTTTCGCCCCCCAGACCTCCCATATCTGGGGGGCTGGGTGTCTGTGACTTATTTTAAAATTAAAACAGGACCTTATTAACCGCAGAAACCACAGAATGAGTCACAGTCACGTGTATTTTATAATGACAGTGGCTCATTTTGCCTTAGTAACGACGATATAGTTGACAGATTTGTAAACTAGTATATAGTATCAGACCGCCTCCTTTGTTGTTTCTGTCTTTCCTGATGATGTATGTAGTTTGGGAATACTGGGGTTTTTGCGCTGTAGGAGAGTTTTTTCCTGAATTGCTGCAATATGAATATTATGCTGATGAAGAAAATGAGATAATTCTTTTGTTTTGTTTAAGATTCCATTAATATTAAACTAGAGAATGTTGAGATCTTTATCTTTGGTGTTTTGGGTAGGTGTTGTAAAAACTGCTTATGCTGGTTTAGAAGTCGCAATTGAGGTTGAAGTAAGGTTGCTATTGCAATGGTTACAGTTTGAGCATTGGAAAGTTGAGGTGTAATCTTTGAGATTTTTTAATCCTGAGCATTTAAATGAAGCCAGAGGGAACATTTGTAACACTGAACGCAGACCTGTGCACGGTTAGAACCCTTTATTCCCCCCCATGCCCCACCCCCCCCCCCTTTCTCACCTATGATCATAGGTCAAAAATGGCGTCATAACTTTAGGGTACTTTATTATTTTTTGGCGGGGAGGGGGGCAATAAAACGGGGGGGGGGAACCTCCAATAAAACGGGGGGTGGGGCATTTCTAGACCGTGCACAGGTCTGCGTTCAGTGTTACAAATGTTCCCTCTGGCTTCATTTAAATGCTCAGGATTAAAAAATCTCAAAGATTACACCTCAACTTTCCAATGCTCAAACTGTAACCATTGCAATAGCAACGTTACTTCAACCTCAATTGCGACTTCTTAACCAGCATAAGTAGTTTTTACAACACCTACCCAAAACACCAAAGATAAAGATCTCAACATTCTCTAGTTTAATATTAATGGAATCTTAAACAAAACAAAAGAATTATCTCATTTTCTTCATCAGCATAATATTCATATTGCAGCAATTCAGGAAAAAAACTCTCCTACAGCGCAAAAACCCCACTATTCCCAAACTACATACATCATCACGAAAGACAGAAACAACAAAGGAGGCGGTCTGATACTATATACTAGTTTACAAATCTGTCAACTATATCGTCGTTACTACGGCAAAATGAGCCACTGTCATTATAAAATACACGTGACTGTGACTCATTCTGTGGTTTCTGCGGTTAATAAGGTCCTGTTTTAATTTTAAAATAAGTCACAGACACCCAGCCCCCCAGATATGGGAGGTCTGGGGGGCGAAAGCCCCCCAGCGGGGTCAAGGGGCAGAGCCCCTTGTCAGGGGGGTCCGGGGGGCAGAATGCCCCCCAGAGGAGAAAATTTTTAATTTAAGGCGCTAAAATACAATAGAAATTTTAATTCCAGATGATACTTATTACAAATTTTAGGGTTTTTTATACCTATACATTTAAAACATGTGTTTAAACGTTAATAAAAGGATAATAGTGTTCATAGTAGTTTTATTAAACATGTTGCCTTAACTACTAAACGGAATAATTGATTTGAAATCGAAAAACTAAGATAAAATGTCAATTTAAACTACCCGCGTAGTGGGAAAATTTTGGTTTTTTGACTATTAATATGATTTTGGAAGGCATCAGGAAAGTTTCTGTATTCATATTAAAGAAAAAGTTTTTCTCTCCCAAAATTTTAAAAAACGTAAGGGTCCCCCTTTAGAAAAAATTCGGCTTCGCCGGATTTCGCAAGGGGGGGGGGCGGCGGCGGCCGCCCCCCCCTGGGCACGCCACTGCTTTCAACAACACAAAACTTTTAATAGTAAATATATACATTTTGCTATCCAGTTTCTGCAACCCAGACTATACTCCAGATATTTTTGAACTACTTAACAAATAAGATAGAATCATAGATGAACAGGGAGGAGGGGTAGGGTGGGGTCCACCCACCCTAGGTAGAATCAAAATTTTGCCCCCTCCCCCAGAAAGAAATCCAGGGGCCCCCCTCCCCCCAAATTTTAAAATCTGACCCCCCCTCCCCTCTGAGTGGGGGAGGGGGGGGGGTAAACCCCTTTTCTCAGAATTTGGGGTGTTAACTCCCTCCCCTCCCTCTGTGCCCATGTATGGTGCAACCCCCCCCCCCTTTCAAAAAAAAAAAGAATTAAACAACCAAATCCACAATGAAATTCAAAACTTTACCACCCAAAAACTTTCAGCCACAAGACCATGGGCGTAGCCAGGATTTTGGAAAGGGGGGGGGGGGGGGTTGTAATGTAGCAAGTACAAATTTTTCAAAAAGGGGGGGGGGTTGTAGCTCGCAATTTTTGTTTTTTTTTTAAAAATAGCTAAAAACGTTAAAAACTATCAAAATTTTTGCGCAATGCACATTTTTTAGGTTATTTATTGTTTTTACATCAATTATATGCAAAGACGCACTTATTTAAATCTATCTGCTATATATTTTGTTTAAAAATAGTAATGAAAATTATAAGCTTTAATATGTGAAATGAATTACACTAATAAATGACCAATTTCTTTATTTTTATTGTTTGATCTGCTCTGCTCATTGATTTTTGAAATTTGTTTGTTTTGTTTTTTTGTTTGTTTGTTTTTTTTGCACTACGCACGGGAATTATGTTGCTTTTCAATTGCTTTTCAATTTCAATTTTGTTTTTAATGCTAGTAACCTAAATAAAAGCTTGATTTATTAACGATTTTTTGATCATGAATTAGTGGCTTGTTTAATCATGCCCTTGTTTACTTACATGTATACTATACTGTACTAATAATACTAATTTAATTGTATAGACATAAATTAATATCGTTTGGCAATATTAAAACTAAATGATAAGATAATATGCAGCTAATAAGATAAGCTAATAATTTGATTCAGAAACAATGATTTCATGCAATAAAAAGAAGCTGAGAAAGAAATCAAGCGCTGAGCGAAAGCGAAGCGCCAAAAAATTTTTAAAATTTACACCTTAACAAAGTAAAAATTTTTTTTAAAAAAACCCAAAAGGGGGGGGGGTTGCCACCCCTACAACCCCCCCCTGGCTACGCCCTTGCACAAGACTAATTTTTCGAAACTCTGGAAAACCATTAAAGCACTTAACAATAAGCCAACCACTCCACCCAACTTACCAATAATCTTCAATGGGTCTTAAATAATCCAAACTTAAAAACTGACTGAGAACTTTAACAGACAATTCACCACAATACGCCCTCACCACACTCCAAAAGAAAACCAAAATCTCACTAGGAAAATCAAAAGCAAGGAAAACAGCAACCCATTGGAAATAACCACCTTAGAAGTTACAAAAAGCAACCAACAAGAAACAAATTCCAAAGCTTTTGGTCCAGATGGCCTATCTATTTTTCATCTCAAAAACCTTGGCTCAAATTGCTTACAATACCTGACTACTGACTTATTCATCCTATATCTCAAAACCAGTGAAATCCCGACAATATGGAAACAATGTCGCATCATCCTGCTCCCAAAACCAGGAAAAGACCTCAACCTCTCAACACCTATAGACCAATATCTCTACTCTGCCCAGCCATAGGTGAGAAAGGGGGCGACAGGAACCACCCCTAGCTTCCCCAACCGTTCTGATCTGACCTATGTGCCCAGCTATAAAAATTCTCAAGGCACTAATTCATCCAATTTTGCTCAATTATCTTTGCCAATATCAAAGTCAGCTCAGCATTGGTTTAAACCATACATAGGCAAGTTGGTCCGGAGTGGGGGGAGGGTTAAACCTCAAATTAGGGGGGGGGGGGTTAAAATCTGAGAAATGCAAAATACCCATATCGTTTGTTTTCTGGAGTGCATTTTACCCATATCTTTTTTCAATTTTGAAGGAAAAATAGGTAAAAAACGCTAATTTTAGGTCAAAAAGCCCTTTTTATTGCATTTTTGAGTTTTTTATTGCTCAAAACATTTATTTTGACCTCGAGGCAGTTAGAATAGAAGTCATTTAAAGACATTTTTTTCTTCATTTTTCCAAAATTGGGGGGTTAACTTTTTCTCCCCCCCCCACTTTTGAGTGGGGAGGGGGGTTAAACCCCTCTTCTCAGAATTTGGGGAGGGTTAAACCCCCATGCCCATGTATGGTTTAAACCAAACCAGTCTACTACAACTGCGCTCCTACACCTTACAAATAAAATAGCCACCAGATTCAACCAATTGATTTTCCTTTGGGAAATCTGAATCATAGTATAGTAATGCATTTAAAACGTAAGATAAAACGTTTATTCTTGACACCATTAATAGAGCTTTCGAGTATAACTATACTCATCATCAGTAATACATCTAAATAAATATAATATTAAAATGCAATTTAAATTAAATAAATTACAAAAAGGTATACAAAAAAATTAGTAAAATAGACAAAAAAGTACATAAACTACATAAAATTTAAAAATTAAAATGTTTGTTTGTTTCTATAGGCACCCAAAATTAGATTTATAGGAGAAAAGAAAAAAAGAAGTAGAAAACTACAAATAAATAAACAAAACGCGCAGATAAAAGCGGTAAAATAAAGACAAGATACAGATAAAACACACAATAGGATAAAAAAGTAAACACAGATAAAAATGCAGAAAGGTCAAATAAAACTGAAACATCAAAAAACATAGTTACAGGAAAAACAAATAAGACAATGCCTACTAAACAAAATTATTTTAACTTAAAACAAAGCCAAATCCATGCTAGAAATATTTTTATTTAAAACTGGTTTTTCTACTCTTATACAAAAACTTTCTTTTAACTTAAGAGAAAACTCATTAGAAGCAGATGAAACAATACTAAAATTATTAAGACATGGTAAAACTAAACTTGTACATGATAAAATATGGTCATAAACGGCTGACTGTTTAGATAGAATAGATCACCCCGTTTTAGCTGAAATACCAATGTGTTCTGAGACTCTGGTGGCTAGATGTCGGACCGTTTGGCCGATGTAAGTGGAAGAACACCCACTACACTGAAATTTATATACCACCCGAGATCTCAGACACAATGGAATTTCATCTTTGAAAGGAAAAGTAAACAGACAGACGATTAGACGATTTATATACAATTCTAAGACTAACCTGAGATAAAACAAAATTAAATAACTTTCTAAGTTTCTTACTAAGACTTAGTGAGTTAATGCCAAGATAAGGTAAAACAATAACTAGTGGTTTTTTCTCAACAGATAAAACTAAAGACTTTTTATTACTAAATATTTCAAACAAAAACCTCCTTATACAAAAATCAATAAGATACAAAGGGTAGCCATTCTTCATTAAAAATTGCTTTAAAACTTGTACCTCAGAATGAAACTTAATATAAGAACCATACATGGGCACGGGGGGAGGTTAACCCCCCCAAATTCTGAGAAGGGGAGTTTAACCCCCCCTCTCCACTCAGAAGGGGGGGGGGGGTTGGGGGGGTTAACCCCCCCCAATTCTGAGAAGGAGGGTTTAACCCCCCCACTCAGAAGTGGGGGGGGGGAGAACAAGGCAACCCCCCCCCCAAGGTTGGTAAAGTGAAGAAAAAAATGTCTTTAAAATGACTTCTAACTGCCTCCAAATTTAAGTTTTGAGGTCAAAACAAATGTTTTAAGCAATAAAAAGCTCAAAAATGCAATAAAAAGGGCTTTTTGACCAAAAATTAGCGTTTTTTACCTATTTTTCCTTCAAAATTGAAAAACGATATGGGTAAAATGCACTCCAGAAAAAAAACGATATGGGTATTTTGCGTTTCTCGGATTAACCCCCCCCTAATTTGGGGTTTATCCCCCCCCACTCCGGACCAACTTGCCCATGTATGATAAGAACTACATAACATATAAGACCTGTGCAACTAAGTTAAAACAAGACCGATTTTAAAACTTATAGGAATAAAACTGTCAAAGTTTGAATTTACACCACTGAAACTTGGTTTCCTATAAACTGAGGTGCTAAAACTATCGTTTTCCTTAGAAACAGACATATCTAAAAAGGGTAAAACACCATTACGCTCATTCTCAGCTGTGAACTCAATAGAATTATGTTGTAAATTTAGATACTCAAGGAACTTAGGCACGTGAGATTTAGACTTAAATATGATAAAACAGTCATCTACATAACATAAACGACAATAGAAAAGAGGCTTGAAATCTGACGGACAATTATCCAACCATTTTGTTTCATGATAAGACAGAAAAATGTTGGCTAAAACTGGTCCTAAAGGGGATCCCATGGCCACACCATCTGTTTGTTGATAAATATTGGATCCAAAAAGAAATATATTGTTTTTAACAGCAAGCTGTATAAAAGATAAAAGGTCAGTTTTACAGGTAAAACTACTAGGACAATTTTCAGTTCCAAACAAACTATCTGCACAAATTTTTACAGTTTCTGTTAAAGGAACGTTGGTAAAAAGGGATTTGATGTCACCCGAGAACGGTCGGGGAAGCTAGGGGGGAGTGGTTACCCGGGGTAAATTGAATTTTGAATTCTAGGAGGGAGGTCCCAGTGGGGTCCGGATCCCCCCTAGCTTTTTAGGGGGGTCGACCTAGGGTGCGAAATTTTGAAATCTAGAGGGGGGTCAGGTGGGGTCCGGTGTCCAAAGCAAAACAGTTTTAAACCATAAAAACTTTAATAATTGTTCTTTTTATAGGATAATACTACATTTTATTCAATAAAAAGCCATATTCATGTATAAAAAGGGTGTAAAAGCATGAATATGTGAGGAAAATTCACGTTTTTGGAAGAAAATTTAGTATAAAAAAGGTACCTAAAATTTTCCCTAAAATAATTATGCCCCCTCCATCCAATTTTATCTTCTATTGGGACTGCTACGTTTAATTTAGCAAAATTTTTGGTTCCAGTTTTATCTCCGATTTCCACCGACCAATATACTATCAAAGATTCATTTTCGTTTGCAAAAGAAATAGGAAATTTGGACGTTTTATCTAATGAAGTTTTCATGGCCAGTTTTGACATCAAATCCCTTTTTACCAACATTCCTTTAACAGAAACTGTAAAAATTTGTGCAGATAGTTTGTTTGGAACTGAAAATTGTCCTAGTGATTTTACCTGTAAAACTGACCTTTTATCTTTTATACAGCTCGCTGTTCAAAACAATATATTTCTTTTTGGATCCAATATTTTACTGAAGCAAACAGATGGTGTGGCCATGGGATCCCTCAGGATCATTTTAGCCAACATTTTTCTGTCTCATCATGAAACAAAATGGTTGGATAAATGTCTGTCAGATTTCAAGCCTCTTTTCTACCGTCGTTATGTAGATGACTGTTTTATCATATTTAAGTCTAAATCTCACGTGCCAGATAAAGTTTCCTAGATCCAAATTTACAACATAATTCTCAGACCTGTGCAGGCCCCCCCGCTGGGGTTAAAACGGGGGGGGGGGCAATTCCAAAACATGGGGGGGCACGGCGGCAACTTTTTTGAAACGGGGGAGGGCAATAAAACGGGGTGGGGGAGCAATCAGAAGAGAAAGAAAAAAAAAGAAAAAAAGAAGGGAAAAAGGAAAAAAGGACAAAAAAACAAAAATAAGGTAAAAATAGGTCTAAAATGGCTTAAAATACATTGAAATAGGCTAAAAACTGCAAAAATTTGCTATGATGGCGTCATCATAGGTCAAAACGCGTCATACTTTTAGGGTACTTTTTCTTGTTTTGGCGGGGGGGGGGGGCAATAAACCGGGGGGGGGGCAAATCCTCCAATAAATCGGGGGGGGCATTTTCAGACCGTGCACAGGTCTGAATTCTATTGAGTTCACTGCTGAGAATGAGCGTAATGGTGTTTTACCCTTTTTAGATATGTCTGTTTCTAAGGAAAACAATAGTTTTAGCACCTCAGTTTATAGGAAATCAAGTTTCAGTGGTGTGTATTCAAACTTTGACAGTTTTATTCCTATGAGTTTTAAAATCGGTCTTGTTTTAACTTTGTTGCATAGGTCTTATATGTTATGTAGTTCTTATATTAAGTTTCATTCTGAGGTACAAGTTTTAAAAAAAATTTTTAATGAAGAATGGCTACCCTTTGTATCTTATTGATTCTTGTATAAGGAGGTTTTTGTTTAAAATATTTCGCCCTACAAATTTTTTGGTTTTATCTGTTGAGAAAAAACCACTAGTTATTGTTTTACCTTATCTTGGCATTAACTCACTAAAGTCTTAGTAAGAAACTTAGAAAATT
>JASAMX010031558.1:0-10216 GCA_030248175.1 Microlaimidae sp. YZB2_3
AAAAGCGAATATTTGCAGGTGCTTGTCGAAAAGTTCATTTTCTCAAGGTCAAAATTAACCAGGGGCCTATTTCATAAAAATTGCATGTAATTAATTTACCGCTATAAATTAATGAACGCATATTTTTTTGTATTTTTAATTAAAAATTATATTAATAAAATTGCATTTAGAATTTAAGAAATTACATGTCTGTAAATTCCGCGAATTCCACAGTTACGTACGTATTTTTTAATTAATAAAATAAGAAGAAATTAAATGCGTTTATTAATTTAGAATTACAGAAATCTTTATGAAATAGGCCCCAGGTGCTCTAGGGCACGTTTGTCTTCGTCTCTCGGAGACACGCGTTTCCGGGAAACGCGTCTCCGGAGACTCCCGTCTCTGTCTCCGTCTCCATCTCCGTCTCCAAAACGGGCCCATATTGGAAACGAATTTCTATCAAGTCCGTCTCCCAGAAACGTGTCCGCGCGCGCGTCTCTGGGAAACGCTTCGGAGACGCGCGTCTCCGTCTCCGTCTCCATGGGCTTCTATTTCTGACCAGGACGTAGCGACAAATCAAAAAACAAACGTGTTTTAACAAAACCCCTTGAAAACTTTATTTTAAAATAATATAGCGTGTTCCAAACAGCCTTAAAATTTTGATAATGCTTTGAAACTGCAAATTTACCTTAATTTCGATCCACAAATAAGAAAATTCTTATTTTGAAGATCTGCCAACTAGTCCATTTATAATTATTTGGAAGGACTGAAACATTACTAAAATTTAAAAAATCTTCTAACAAATAAAAATTAAGCGCTTTATATTTAATTTTTATTTAAAATTATATTAATTATTTATAATCCTGTGTATTTTTTAAAAAATATTCGCAATCCATTCTTGTTTATTTCATTATTGTTATAATTGTTGTAGATGAAAAAATTAAAAAATAAAATTAACATTAGTAAAAAAGCTAATTGCAAATCGACTTATCATTGTAACAAAAAGCAAAAAATAAAACGGTCAATTTTCAAATTAATATCTGTTTACGAATTTTATGCAAAAAACCTATGATTGTTAGATTCGTCGTTTCCAGATAGCCTAACACTTGCGATCACAACATGGCCCTAACTGTTTTTAATCTTTTACAACTAAAAACGTTGAAAATGGTTTTTTGGGTTCATGAATCTTTTTTTAACTCTAATACCTAGGCTATTAAAAAAATTTCTCCAATAACTCATTGTAAGCAAACTGTACATTTAAAACAATGAAGAATTTATTGATTACAAAAATACTGGTACTGGAATTAATACTAGTACTAATTCCTAAAATAATATTCCTAGTACAAATTTAATTCCTGGGCGCTGTTTCATAAAAGTTCCCAACATGCTGTTTTTTTGTTGAAGTCCATTTCTTTTTTGTAGAAAGCTACAAAGAAATGAAAATGCAATAGACTTTTGGAAAAACTTATAAAAAACCAAAAATTTGCATAAATATTAATTGCAAAAATCCCTATGCTTTATCATGGGATTTCATTTCTTTGTAAATATTTACAAAGAATCAAATGTTAGTAACATTTATGAAACAGCGCACTGGAATTAAATTTGGGTTTTTGAAAAAATAC
Organism: Microlaimidae sp. YZB2_3; assembly: GCA_030248175.1. Lineage (NCBI taxonomy): Eukaryota > Metazoa > Nematoda > Chromadorea > Desmodorida > Microlaimidae > Microlaimidae sp. YZB2_3. Next base: position 1,602 of record JASAMX010031558.1, read on the forward strand.
TGGTACTGTACTCGAAATAAAATTTGACGTAGGGGTAGTACTGGTACTGTATTGCAACTACAATAAGGACGGTACTTTTACTGTACTGTACTGGAATTTTTACGGACAGCCAGCATAATACTGGTACTGGTACTGGAATAAAATCTGAGTACTGTAACAACACTAGTTGGGATAACTAATCAAGTAGTTAAATACTTAACTAGTTAACTACTTAACTCCTTAACTACCATGATTTTGGCCAACTGCTTAACTACGTACTTTCTTTTCAAGAAATAGTTAACTACCTACTTAACTACCTACTTTCAAAAAATAAAGTAGTTAATACAAGTAGTTAACAAATTAGTTACAAAGTAGACAGAAATTAGTTAGCGAAATAGGAGAAAGTAGTTAATGAAGTAGGCAGTCAAATAGTTAGTGTTGTTACACTAACAATTAAGACCTGAGGGGCTCCTGTATATTTTTTTAATTCACAGCTTTTTGAAACGGAATGTGACAGTGTGTATCTATCCACAGTATCCATGCAAGCGCTGAGTTTTTTTAATAAAAATCCATACCTGGACACTCAACACTAATATGGTGCTTTATAATTTATAAACCCACTTTAAAACCCAAGTAATGCTTTGAATAAACCAAATTTTTCCAAAATAGTTAGGCTTTGAGTAAAGCCAAAAGACAAAAATGGTACTTTATTTTCTTATAACACGTTTCATTGTTGTGCGAAAACTATTACTAATAGTTTCTAAACCGTCATAAAATCAAATTTTAAAATAAATTATAGTAAGACAATTAAATACTTTTATTGCTTTTTCTGTTATAATAAAAAGAAAATCTGCTGGTTAGTTTGTTTTTTTTATTTAATTTTTTTATTTTAAGTTTTTAAATTGAAAAAAAAACAATTTTTTTAAAATATGTATTAATCAAATTATGTTCATAATGATTCTAATGTATGGTTATTTAAAAAAATTTTGTTGAGAAACTATTTGAAAGCAATGATAATTTCGTTACAAAATGGATATGTGGCTTGAATAAAATGCGGACTCCCCGCTTTAATGGTCCAACGAGATGATATAAATGATACAAACATCTTTCATACGTCATCTTTTTTGGAATCCACTCCAAAAACTTTTTTTGGCTTTTAAAACCAAAAAACAAACAGATGTTGTGTGGGATTATTTTTTGATTAAAAGTTTAACTCATATTTATTATAAAATCTCATAAAAATTATAAAATATAATCCATTTTTCATGCCCTCATAAAATAAGTAAATTGTATATTTAAGATCAATTTATATGAATTTAATAAGGAATATTTTTGAAATGTTTCTTGTATTGTTTTGAAACCAAACTTATAAATAAGTTTCATTTTATTTTAGTATAATTAAATTTGTTAAAAACTCTCATATTTTCCTAGCCTACGGCTAGTTAACATAAGTTAACAATAACATATTTCCTGTAAAAATTTTTTTTAAATTTCAACTTTATTATGTTATCTGTCCAGCCGTTTCGTAAGTGTTGCTGAATATAAAGAACTGATGGAAAACCAATAACATATGGGAATAGTTAATTATTAAAGGTTTAATTGGCTCAGTATTTTTTAAATCTAGAATTTAAATTTTTAGTTCTACTTTAGTATAAATGTATTTAGTATTTGTATTTAATTAAAAAATGAACTATTTAACTACCTACTTAACTACTTACTACTTAAGTGCCTAGTTTAAAAATTTCAAGTAGTTAACTACCCACTTACTACCTACTTGTAATTTTATTTAACTACTTAACTACCTACTTATAGTTTTAAAATTAGTTAACTACCTACTTAACTACCTACTTTGATTTTTGGCTAACTATCACAACACTAGTTTCTGACAGCCTTAATTTCCAATCTTTGGACCATAAAACTATTTTGTTTAGATCTTCTTGCTATTGTGTTCTTTTTTCTTTTTAATTTCCTTATGAAAATAATGTATAAACTTTTGCATTGTCCGCAAAAAAATTAATATAAGAGTGATGAATTAAACTCACGATGTCGTTTATGTAGACAAGAAATAAAAAGGGGCCTACCACAGAACCCTATGGAACTGAAATTTTTATTTTATGCAATTGAATGCATTATTAGAATCAAAGTGTGTTATACATAATTCTTTTTATTATACTAAAATTTCATGAATTGTAATAACATAAAAAATAACAAACAAAGGCTGCCAGAAATAAAAAGTTTATTTCGTTCGTCGCCTTTTTTGTATATTAAACTGACATAACTCCAACTTTAAAATAAATTAACCAGTCACGTAAGTAATAATTTGCATAAGCGTGGTTGGCACGCAGCTGATTCGTCGTTTTGTATTTTTGTATTTAAGCAATAGTACGTTCGGCAGTTTTTGTGCGATTTTCCAACAAAAAACTAGGGCGTTTCGACACTTGCGAACACACTTTTCAACCACACCGTATGCAAATTATTTCTTACGTGACTTTTGTTAATTCACAAATTTTGTTGGTTGGTTGTTTTTAACGTTGTTGGTTTTTGCCATTCCATGCAGGTTTCTTCTTACAAAATTAAAATTGCATTGAGTGACCGTCGTATCTCCAAAAAATTTCATAATCCGCATCGATACTCATCAAATATAAAAATTCCGTTGCATTGCTGTCATTTTTCTTTTTTTTTTTGTAATGGAACAAAGTCACATTAGAAATATTAAGGTGTGAAAAGTGGGTTGGCAACTCAAAAACCCTAATTTTTGGTTTAAAAGCCGGGAAAATACTACCAAACGTACTGTTAATGAACTGCACGTGATACGAAATGATCAATCAGGTGCGCGCCAACTACTGTCATACAAATTAAACCACATCGTATGCAAATTATTCCTAGCTTAACTTTGTTCGATTCCATTTTTATTGCTGGATCTGAATGTCAAAAAAATTACTCAGCTGTTTACACATTTGCTTCAGAAAGAAAATCTATAACCGAATTTCGGCGGAAATATTGAAACAAGGAATAATTTAAAATTGACGGATTTGATTCTTGTTGACTCAGCAGGTATCAACAACCGTAAAATATTATCTATCTTTTGCACGTTTTAATACTTACGACCATTTTTTATTGTATACTGCGATAAACTTAGTATTATGAAATCTTCCTTGTTAGTTTTGGTATTTTTAACTTTTTCTATTACGGTAAGGTCTGTAAAAAATATTTTTTTTAAATCTTAACGAGGTCTCTGTCACCCTTTTGGTGCAGTTATTATTGTGTTGAAGCTATGTTTTCTACACTAAATACATGTTAGCTACATGTTATGTGATTGCGTTGTTAAAATTATTTCCAAAATTTAATTTTCTCCAGTTTTCGTATAAATCCACTTGAACTAAAGTTAAAATCTTCCAGGCTGAAATTAAGGGCGTAACTGCTCTCCGCCAGGAAGAAACAAACGATAAACCCGCGAGCGAGAAAAATAAAAAAAAAGTCTTCAGCGGTTATGTAACCAATTATTAATTAGTTGCGTCATGTGTTTCTCTGCACGTGATATTTTCTCAAAAAATGAGTGGTTACTTTACCACTCAACTATTTTCATCCTGATAGAATTTATCTTTAGTAGTTTAAATGAAATGAATATTGTTTTATAAATTTTTTAATATATTAAAATTTTAAAATATCTCAATAATTATTTCAATCGTTATTTTAATAATTTGCACTAGTGCAAATTATGTTGCGTCATTTCATGTTGCTAGTGGTGTATTTATTTTGCTGTTTTTAAAATAACCATTTTATTGTCACTTTCTGAACGATCCATGGTAATTTTGGTATTACTGTAAACTACACAATTTTCTCTATTACTGTAGTTTATATAACTCATTGTTCACCACAGCTGTAGTCAAAAATAATACTGTTGTAATGCTGTGACCAATCAAATCGAGGTACATTCAAATTGGGTTCAGGTTTTAAAAATAGCCTCCAAACGTTTTCGGGTCCTAACAAAAACAATGTAAAATAAGAATTATAATTAATAAGCAACGTTAACTGAAGTACTACGATTTGTTAATTTAGCAGGCTATAAGTGTAAAAGGTCCTACACTAGGAGGAGTCCCATTGCTGTACATCGTTGGTCCTATTCTTGGTTTGCTGCTCTTAATCTGCTTCATAGCTCTTATTCTCTTTTATTGTTGTCGCCAGAAAGAAGAGAACAACCAGAGGTGAGTTGTATATTTAGTTTTATCGCTTCTTTTCGTTAAACTATAACAATAAGTGCTTTAAAAATCTTTTTCTAAAGGAATTAAACTAATTTCTAGTGGAGGGCTGGGAAAATAATAAAAACTTGTTCATACAAAGCGCATATTTGTTTATTGAGTTTTTATTATTATTGTTTTTTTTATTCAAATTAATACAAATTTGAAATAACTAAAAATAAACAGAACTAACTAATGTAACTAACATTGCTTACCAACAAAAAACAGAACTCACTACATTCTTTACTAACAAACAAAATCCTTATTTTTTAGTGATTTTTTTGAGTACCATATTTTGAATCAACTTCTGTTAAAATTAATAAACCACTGTCTATTTTTTTAAAATTTTTATTAATATTAATTAATATTCAAATCATTGCAATCAATTGCGTACTGTATTTTTGGTATTACTGATTTTAATTATTTGAAAAAAAAACAAATGAGTAAAAATGTAAAAAAATAACGCAAAGATTCAAGTACGTAGTAATTGACAATAACATGTTTTATAGGCTTTTTATTTTTGACCAAAAAAACAAAAAACGACAACTACTTTCAACCAAACTACAAAACAAATACTCATTTTATAGGTAATAAAATTGTCCTAAAACAAAATGTGCTTTGTGTAATTGTGAATATTAGTAGTTTTGTGTGGTGATTTGCGTTTTTCTATGTAGTTTGTAGTTTTGTTTTGTGCTTTTTGTTTCTGATTCTCGTTTTTAGATATATTTCCGCGTGTGACACCAATAGGTGAAAGATAGATCATTGGTTCAAAACAACATGTTTCATTATTACCAGATTTTTTTCAGCCCTATTGTCAAGCATCACACACACTTAATATTGCGTCTTTTTTTCAAATAAAATTGAAATGGAATGTTTTTAGTTTCTAATAAAACTACTCGAATTACAGTTTTTTTGTATTTTTAGGCCATTATAGTCCTTCCAGGCAGGAACTGACCGGCAGTCGAGTTCAAATGGGAACTATGATAAAACCTCCCCCAGAAGAAAAGGCTAATTTAAAAATTAGAATAAAAGGGTATTGCTACTGGTTTTGCCAAACCTTTCAAAAAAAGCAAAAGCTTTATATTGCTAAAAGTCATTTTGGGAAAACTCGAAACATCGACTTTAAAAACATTGACTTCGCACCCGATGAACGAAGATCAGATAAACGCTTTACTTGAGAAGATGAAACCTCTATTAAATGCTCATTCTACGGAATTATTTGTTTATTTTATGTTAAATTCTGGTACTAACTCCGTAAAGTGTTTATGGATGTTGTAAAAAAAATGGAAGCGCATATATTTTCAGGACCTTTCGATTTAACAATGTTCACTCCAGCATCACGGGAACCGGGAAACCAATCAGCATTGAGACGTACTACTTTTATTATTTGTCACAGTCACAACGTAGTATAAAACAAAAACATTCACTTTATTGTTTAATATTTTTCAGTTAAAAAATTTTGGCTCTCCTTGTACAGTTTGTAATGAAAACGTGATTGTGTATTACGGTATTTAAAGAAAGTAAATATGTTACGATATGAATAATGATGGTTTTGAATCTGTGCGCTATTTTTATGCTAATTTACATGAGAGTAATTCTATATCATTTCGGCTTGGTCCATTCCTGCGCGCCAAATAAGTAAAAACCATGTGGATATAGGTGGACAGCTGTTTTGTTTTGTTTTTTTGGTGGGGATATACCCGACCCCCGAAATTGGGGGGCGGCATGTCCTAAAACTTATTTTGGGGTATACCTTAAATACCCCATTTTTATTTTAGTACTGGAACCCCCCAAATTTTAGGGAGCGTGTCCGGAAAACCTCTAAATTTTAGGATGAGTAATCGGGATTTTTGGGGGTTATAACTCGCAACCCCCCTGCCCACCTATGGGCCCAATCAACCTTATGTCGGGCCCACTTACAATTGATAATATGTAACACATTTACTTTCTTGCTGTAATTTTATCCAAGCAAAGATTTTCGTTTCTAAATTTCCAAATGATGTCCATGGGACCGTGTAGAAAAAATTTGGGAAGCAACGAGGATTTTTTTCTTTTTTATAATATTAAAAAATAGCATTGTAAAATTTATTTCTTATTAAAGTGTAGTGATGGGCGGAACTGCGGAACCCCCGGAACACCGGAACCGGAACCGGAACGGATATTTTCCTAAAAATCCGGATCCGGAATGGATATTTTCCTAAAAATCCGGATCCGGAATGGATATTTTTCTAAAAATCCGGATCCGGAACCTGAACCGGAATTCCGAATTTGGCCTGGAGCATACGGAACCCGGAACCGACACTGCCCATCACTAAAAATAGCATTGTAAAAATCTTTTTTTATTAAAGTGTTATTTCAAAAAGACCGGTGAGATGTCTCCTTATTACCTATTTTAAATATTTTTAGCATCGATAGCTGTTATTTGTTTTTCGTTACTTGTTATTGTTATATTAATTATTTTGCGTTTTATAGTATATATTACATTAACAGCGTTTTATGTCAGTATATTGCATTTTTTAATAAATTTGAAAATGTGTAGATTGATCACTAATGTTTTTTCCTAGGAAGTACCTACTTGCTTGCTTAAAAAAATTGCATATAATGTGAATAATTTGTAATATATTGTTTAAAATCAAACATACATTGCTTCTACTTATATATTGGTTTAAATTGTCTATAGTTTTAATATAGAAGTGCTAAACCCTCGCATTTATTGTATCGAAACGTACGAGACATTATTAATTTTTTGCTACGAAATGCTAAGTAAAGTTTATACATAAGTCAATGTTTTAAACAGATGTTTGTTTGACTCCCTTGGGATATTTAAATAGCAAAAAATTATTACTGCTGGTGCTGACCATTAAACAAAATATGGGACAGGTGTCTCCCCGCGATGTGATGTGTTGCAAATTAAAAATCTTCTCTTATTTTTTTACAATTTTTTAAATTTAAAAAACAATCAATTTCAGGAAGTTTTACAATCTACAGGAAGTCGCACTATTTTTTTTTAAAATTAATTTTTTTGTTTATTTTTTTATTTGACTTTTATTCAATGAATTTAAATACAAAAAAATTGGTCTCCACAAAAATATATATGCGTCCAAAAGTTCGAAAATAGCTGACATTAAAAACCTTGTTAATTCTCTTATTTTTTAAAATAAAATCTATAATTCATTTTTTGGTGAATTTTATTTCGTGGTGGATATTTCGCCCATTTTTATCCATGGTCCGCCTAACATATTTTTCCGGTCTATTAATAATTTTTTTTAAATTTGCTTTTTATCATCTCATCTAAAATATGTTTTCTTTCGATTCAATTTCTGATCTAATGCCTTTCAGTCTAACTTTATTGCTATGTTTATCATTTTTAAGTTTTTGTATGCATTCATACATACTGATGTTCACTTTTTAATTGCGATTTGTGATGCTCTAGACTTTGTGACCAAAGGATGTAATAAAAATTCCTACTTGTATAAAAAAACATAATACAATGTTTATCATGCATCTATAGTAATTGTGCAAAATCGTTTTTTTTGTAGAGCAAAATATTATTATTCGGTATCCAGTGGCGTGCCCAGGGGGACGAGCGCCGCCGCCGCCTCCACTTTAAGTTAAGTGCGCGTGTTTGAAACGCACTAAAAATAAAAAAGAATCCGTAAAATTTTTTTTATAAAGTTAACAAATACTTATATACATGTTGCAAATAGTTTTTTTTTACAAAAGCGGTCATAACTTTTCTAATATTGAGGCTATTTTAAAATCCAAACTATTATTTTATAATATTTATCTTCATTTGCTGATATTTGTTTTTTTCTGTATTTGGGATTGAAGAAAACAAACAACAATAAATTTAAAAAATAATAAAATATAATATTCCGATAACACCATTTTTTGTACGTTTAAATACAAATAAAATGATAGTTTGGTTTTTAAAATAGCCTTAATATTGCAAAAGTTATGATTGCTTTTGCAAAGAAAAGATTAAATGAAACATGTATTTTAAATATTTGTTAATTTTCTATAAAAATTATATATATAGACTAATTCTTTATAAGCGTCTTTTAGTGTACGAGAGAGGGTACAAAAAGAAAAAAATAAAATTAAAAAAATCATAACTTTTTGGTTTCTTTAGTTTAAACTTATACTTATTTAAAATTGGTACACGGTGATATGTTTCATCATATTGAAATGCTTTAATATATCAGTTTGTGCTAAATAAACTTTGATCATTTGATTAAACATCACAATAGTTAGAAATCATCACTAAAACAGTATTTCCGTGAACAATGATTTCGAATTAGCAAAAATAAAGTTTAAATTTGTTCTTTGAAACTAATTTCAAGCCTACATAAATTTGTGTTTTGATAATAGTATATGTAACTGAACGAAGTACGTACA